>PVHT020001178.1:5495260-5517090 GCA_004024745.2 Catagonus wagneri
GTCCACCTGCCCAGGTCTAGGTTAACCTTGCTGACCTTGCCTCAGGGACTTGGCGTCCTCGGTCTCTGCCCTCTGCCTGGGATCACTTTTCTCCAGGAAGCTTCCCCTTGGCCTTCTTTCTTCTGAGTGCGGTGCCCAAGCACATGGTTTTTTAGTTAGTATTCAATGAATGAATGAATGACTTGGGGAAAATTACTCCCCCCCCATCATTTCTTCAATGAAGATAACAGCATGTGGCTCCGGGGGTTGTCTGAACAGCCCCTGACACAGTGAAAGCTGGTTTCCTTCCCCTCTGAGGAGGCCTCTGCCTGCTGGAGGAGCCTGAGGATGGGGGCCTGGGGGCGGGGCAAATTCTCCTCTGGTCTGGGCGGCAGCCGGGGTTGAGCCCACCAGAGCTGGGGGATCTCCTCTACCCTGGAGGCCAGCGCAGGCCAGTGAGACCCTGTCATCTGGCGTGACCCCTGCCAAGTCCCTGAGCCTGGGGGATCTGGCCTGGATTTGGAGGTTTAGGCTAACCAGGTGGGCAGAGGGGCCTGTGTGTTGGGGTGTCTGCGGCTGAGGTCAGAGCCGTCACAAGTGACTGGGCTGCTACAGAGAAATCCTGAGGACAACGGAGCCCAGTGCCCATGGGTCACACATGCCGATGGGACCTCCTTTCTCTTTGATAGAGCCCAGGCCCAGGGAGGGGGTGTTTGTTGCTGGAGGGTGGGTTGCTGGTGATCTGGCTGGATTAGCGGGGCCCCTTGCACGGCCTGGGCGGTGTAGCAGTAGCACCCTCTCACCACTAGGTGGGGATCTGGAGTCATCCAGGCTTGGAGTCCCGGCTGCCGCAGGCCAGTTCCAGGTCAGGGGTTCCCAGGCCGCCTGCTGGGAGATCCAAGCCTGCTCTCTGTGCCTCCGTTCTAATTTCTGGCTAGTCCTGCTGCCAGGCAATGACACGGAGGGAAGTGGATAAGAGCAAGGACCTTGTGCAGCCAGAGAGACCTGAGTTCAAATCCCGTCTGTACCTCTAGCTCTGTGGCTTTGGCTCTTTGAGCCTCAAGTGTCCTCATCTCTGAAACAGACTTGTGTCTACCTCTCCTGCAAAAAGGACAAGAGGAAACGGGGTCGCCTGGATTGCCATGCAGAGGCGGGGGAATGGCCAGTGTTCTGATGGCTCACACTCACATCGGATGTGGGACCAGCTGACCCAGGAGGAGGAGGAGCTGAACGTGGAGTGGTCCCCGTTTGTCCCCTCCAACGCTCCTCTGGAGCTTCTTTCCCTCAGGGCTCTGAGGGGTCCCAAGGAAGCATGGCCGGGTCCCATTTCTCAGGGTGCCCACAGACAAGCATGGCCGATCCACAGGAGGTGGGAATAAAGGGTTTTGGGCTGCTCATCGTCCACTGTCTGCGTGGAATGATCTGTCCCTCCTCTCCCATCTCTCTCAATGCTCTGTTATGTTCTCTCTCCTTCTTTTCTTTTTCTTTTTTTTTTCTTTTTAGGGCGGCCCCCTCAGCATATGGAGGTTCCCAGGCTAGGGGTCCAATTGGAGCTACAGCTGCCAGCCACAGCCACAGCCACAGCCACATGAAATCCAAGCCACATCTGCAATGTACACCACAGCTCACAGCAACGCTGGATCCTTTAACCCAATGAGCGAGGCCAGGGGTTGAACCTGCATCCTCACAGGTACTAGTCGGGTTCATTTCTGCTGAGCCACGATGGGAACTCCCTGCTCTGTTATTTTGTAAGGCTCACGTGGAAAGTCCTTTCCTTCAAGTGTCTTATCTGGCTCCTCCTCTCTCCAGTCTGGGCTTCCGAAGCCCTGGTTTGTCCCTTTCTCGCACCGCCGGCTCGGCCACTCAGACTTTTGGCTGAGTTCGGGCTTCCGGCACAGGGCAGAGGCTTAATGTACATACTAGAACCTTGCCCAATGCTGAGGAGGACTTGATAGAGAGAGGGGTGGCCTGAGGAGATGCGAGGACCTTTCTAAGGCCCAGGGGCTGGGTATTGGGGTGTGTGGGGAAGGGCGGCGCCACCCCCAGCTCCAGACTGGGCGAGTCCTGGGAGGAGGGCAGGTCCCGGAGGGTGGAGGTGCCTGGGGGACCTGGGAGGAGAGGAACTGGCTACTTAGGGGGCCTGCTTGGAGCCCCAAATCCAAACCCTGAGACTGGCCACAATGGTGGGGCGGGACCCAGCCTCTCTGAGGGTCACGTGCCATCCCCACACCCTCCTCTTCCATCCTCCCCCCTCCCCACCTCAGATGTAATCAGTGGAAACAAAACCCACAGTGAGGGAGTTCCCGTCATGGCGCAGCGGAAATGAATCCGACTAGGAATCATGAAGTTGCGGGTTCGATCCCTGGCCTTGTTCAGTGGGTTAAGGATCTGGCATTGCTGTGAGCTGTGGTATAGGCCGACAGCTGTAGCTCTGATTGGACCCCTAGCCTGGGAACCTCCATATGCTGCAGGTGAGGCCCTAAAAGGACAAAAGACAAAAGACAAAAAAAAAAAAAGAAAAACCCACAATGGGGCCGGGAGCCCATGTGGCTCCATATGTGCCCTGTGGAGGGCAGTTTTCATTTCCTTCCCCAGCTCAGTTATCCAGCGGGACCAAGTAGGAAGAGCTTGGACTGTGGAATCAGATGGACCTGTTTCCAACTGGCTCTGCTACCTCTCTGCTGGGCCACCTTAGGCCAGTGGCTCCACCTCTCTGGTTTCCTCACCTGGGAAATGGGAGTGAGCTATCCGCCACCCCGTCTCCCAATTTCTCCTGAGGTTTAAGACGACAATGTGTTTTACCATCAACCAACGTGCCCTTTCTCCTCCCTTGAGGGCCTGGGAGCGGACTATGCTGCCTGTCTGCCCGGACAGTGCTCCCCACAACGCCCCCCACAGTGGTCCCCGGTTCCCACCCCCTACCCCACCCCCAGTCCCACGGTGCATCTTCACGAGACCAGCAGAGCTGCAGGCTGACCTTGCCTTTCCTAAATGGAGGCTGGTAGCTACGCCCAGCTGACCATGAGCCTGAGGCTGGTTTGTGGCATGGGTGTGGCTTGTCCCCAGGACCCCTCCTCTTTGCCCTGCATTTTGACCCCCTAGATGCTCAGGGCTGCCCAGCCCCTGTATTTCCAGACAGCGCCCTGTTTTCCAAGCCCTCCCCACTTTCCCATCTCACCGGTGGAAACCCACCCTCTCCGGGGCTCCCTCCTTTGGGGCCACACCAGCCCCTTCCATCGGCACGTGGGGATCACGGAGGCTGGGATCATTCCTTTTACGTCACAGGTCTTTTCCTTTGTTCAGGTGCCCCCTCCTCCCTGGAGCTAGAAGGGATTTGAGCGAAAATCCTTTATCTGTTCAGAAACCGGAACTAGCCAGCCCCAGAGGAAGCTCCCCTCCGCGGTCCTCACTACTTTGGTGAGAAGGCAGAGGGCACGCAAGGGTTAAATGTTCTCACTTTTCTGTCACTACATCAACTCCACACTGAGTAACTTCGACGCTACTGTGTGCTGGACATCGTCCTCGCTGGTCCACTTGTTTTAGGATTTCTTTTCAAAAACTGAGATATTCCCTTGCTACAGAATCCATCCCTTTAAAGCGTACGGTTCCGCGGTTTTTAGTACAGTCACAGGGCTGTGCGGTCATCACCGCTATCCAATTCCAGAACATTTTCATCACCCCCAGGAAAAAAAAAAAACCCTGACCCATCAGCCGTCGTTGCCCCTGCCCCCAGCCCTTGGCACCCACTGGGCTACTTTCTGTCTCTGTGGATTTGCCTATTCTGGACATTTTATATAAGTGGGTTCATATAATATGTGCTTTTTGGTGACTGGCGTCTTTAAATACAATATTTTTAAGACTTAAGCATGTGGTACTTTGCATGTGTCAACACTTTTATCCCTTTGGAAGTCTGAAAAATAGTCCATTGCCTGGATAGCATGAATATACTGCATTTTGTTTATCCATTTGTCTGTTGATGGACATTTGGGTTGTTTCCCCTTATTGGCTATTATGAGTAAGGCTGCTATAGACATTCACGTGCAAGACTTTGCATGGTCACACCTTCTTATTTTTCTTGCGTCAGTGCCTGGTTCCAAGGACAACTCTGTTTAACTTTTTTTTTTTTTTTTTTTGCTTTTTAGGGCCACACCCACAGCATACGGAGGTTCCCAGGCTAGGGGCTGAAACAGAGTTGTAGCTGCCAGCCTGCACCACAGCCCCGGCGACATCAAATCCAAGCTGCATCTGCGACCTACACCACCACTCATGGCAATGCTTGATCCTTAATGCACTGATCGAGGCCAGAGATTGAACCCACGTCCTCATGGATGCTAGTCGGGTTCGCTAACCACTGAGCCACCATGGGAACTCCCTGTTTAACTTTCTGAGGAACTGTCAAAGGGTTTGCAAACGTGGCTGCACTATTTTACATTCTCATCAGCAATTCTTTGCCATTTCTTGCACATGCCAGGCACGGTCCTCCTTGTTCCGAGTCACAGTTGCATAACTGGGGCAATTCGGATCCTTTAACCCACTGTGCTGGACCCAGGGGATCAAACCTGCATCCTGGCGCTGCAGAGACACACTGCCTATCCCATTGTGGCACAGCAGGAACTCCCCAGCTGCTTTTTTTTTTTTAAAGGGCCACACCCATGGCACATGGAAGTTCCTGAACTAGGGGTCAAATCGGAATTGCACCTGCTGGCCTACACCACAGGGACAGCAACACCAGATGCAAGCTGGGTCTGCAACCTACGCCACAGCTTGTAGCAGGTCCAAATCCTTAACCCCCTGAGAGAGGCCAGGGATGGAACCCGCATCCTCATGGATATTATCGGGGTTCTTGACCTGCTGAGCCACAGCAGGAACTCCCCCACCACCACCCCGGCTGCTTTCTTGAAGAGACTGTCCCTGGCCGTCTTTGTGAAAATAATAACCCACTTTCATCCTCCCCACTGCCCTCTTCCTCTGGTTGCTATTTTTAACATCTGACGCGCTATGAATTTTTAACTTATTTTACTGATCTTCCCCCCGCACTGGAATGTGGGCTTTGCTTTGTCTGTGATCGGAGCGCTGTTCCTAGCACGGTGCCTGGCCCACAGGTGCCTGCTCAATAAGTGTTTGTTGAGTGACACGTGAATGCAGAGGTGGAAGGCACTCTGCTGGGCACACAGGGCAGAAGCTGGTGAGGCCCGGGGGGTGGAGGTGCCCCGAGTGTCACCGAGGCCCTTACCCGTGCCTTTCTCCACCTGTCATGGGGGCTCAGCCCAGACCACTCTCACCTGCCAGGAGGCAAGGGGAACTCCCTAAACCAGGCGGGGCAGTGGGAGAAGCAAGTTTTCTGTCTTTACATCAGGCCCACCTGACCGGATGGGACACAGCTTACAGATAAGGCCATAGTTTAGCCAAAGGATTCAGAAGGTGGCCGTTTGTGACATTAGTTCCCCTGCATTGGCCCTCTCTGTCCCCCTCCAGGGGGGCCACTAGATGTGAGAGCTGCTTGATGGCAAAGGATCCTGGCACCTTTCCCACACCAGGATCCGGGGACAGACCATCCCAGCTCCAAAGCTGACCCAGTGGGTCTTTTGTGGCCTCACCTCAGGTGGCCTCTGGAATCCTTCATTGGCAAGGGATGGAAACCCCGCTGCAGTTGGAGAAAAATTTCTTTGGCTCGAGTGGCACCTGGGAGGGGAGGGGACGGGGTGGGGTGGGGGTGCAGCCGGCTCTCTCGCTCTTGACCTTTCTCCTTTCTTCTCTTTGTGGCTTGGGGACATTTTTCTGTCACCGCAGATGGGCTTATTCATGAGACAGGGATCTCGGCTGCAGGCGGCTGTGGTTACAGAAATCCAGCTTTGTGGCCCAAGGGGAGAAGAAATTTCTCCACTGCTCCCTTCAGAACAACCCAGGGAAACGCTGATTGGCACCGCTGGGACCATATATTCACTGGCCTCAAACCCCCGAACAAACAACCCGTTCCCATTCGCTACTGGTGTCCATTGTGGTTACACCAGAAACCTAGGTTTGCTGGGCGCTCACAAAATGCCAGCCTCAGTGCCAGCTGCTTGGCAATATTTCTTTTTTTTTTTTTTGTCTTTTTGCCTTTATGTAGTGCCGCACCCGCGGCATATGGAGGTTCCCAGGCTAGGGGTCTAACAGGAGCTGTAGCCGCCGGCCTTCGCCACAGCCACAGCAACGCGGGTTCCGAGCCGCGTCTGCAACCTACACCACAGCTCACGGCAACGCTGGATCCTTAACCCACTGAGCAAGGCCAGGGATCGAACCCACAACCTCATGGTTCTTAGTCAGATTGGTTAACCACTGAGCCACGAAGGGAACGCCTTGGCAATATTTCTTTTAATCCACAGAACTGACCTGCAGACAGACACACTGGTCAGGGCTCTTCAGGTTCCTGACAGAGAAGCCCAACTCAGATTCGCTTAAGCCCAAAATGGAATTTATTGCTCACATAACGGATAAAAGCAGGAGTGGGCTTCAGGCATAGCTGGATCCAGGAAGCCGGGTTAGTCCGGGCTGTCTCTCATTAGCTCCAGCTGACTCCCCTCTCAGCTCTTGGGTTCTGCTCTCAGGTACATTCTCCCCGCCCAGCAGGAAAGAGGCCCAGATGGCCTCTACAGCACTCAATCCCAGGGGGGAGAGGGCCCTGCTCTTTGTGAATAGAGCAGACAAACTACTTGGGGAGATTCTGATCGGCTTCTATGAAGGTTATAGTTCTACTCAGTGGACAGAGGGAAGACAGCCATCAACTGTCCAGGCCAGGTCACGTACCCGCCCCTGCAGCAAAAGGATGGGACAGAACTGTGGGGGCTGGTGCCCCCAGAACTCGCTGAGGGCAGACAGATTGCATATAGTCAGCTATGGCTGGTACAGTTTCCCCATTGTACAGATTAGGAAACTGAGGCTTGGAGAGATCAGGTAACTTGGCAGGGCCTTAGAGCTAAGACCCAGCTGGGATTCACACCTACTCTGCTCTCCCCAGAACATCATCCTGCCTCCTTTCTTTTCCCTTTTTTTTTTAATGATGTTTTTTCCATCAAAGCTGGTTTACAGTGTTCTGTCAATTTTCTACTGTACAGCAAGGTGACCCAGTCACACATACATGTATACATTCTTTTTCTCACATTATCATGTTCCATCATAAGTGGCTAGATATAGTTCCCAGTGCTATACAGCAGGATCTCATTGCTTATCCATTCCAAAGGCAATAGTTTGCATCTATTAACCCCAGATTCCCAGTCCCTCCCACTCCCTCCCCCTCCCCCTTGGCAACCACAGTCTGTTCTCCATGTCCATGTCATTTGTGCCGTATATTAGATTCCACATCCTGCCTCCTTTCAAAGTGATACTGAAACATCAGACATGGAGAACAGACTTGTGATTTCCAAGTAGGGATTGGGGGGGGTGGACTGAGTTTGTGGTTAGTAGATGCAAACTATTACACTTCGAATGGATAAGTAATGAGGTCCTACTCCATAGCACAGGGAACTGTGTCCAGTCTCTTGGGATGGAACATGATGGAGGATGATATGAGAAAAAAAATATGTATGGCTGGGTCACTTTGCTGTAGAGCAGAAACTGGCACAACATTGTAAATCGACCATACTTCTTTTTTCTTTAATTTTTTTTTTTTTTTAGGGCTGAACCTATGGCACATGGATGTTCTCAGGCTAAGGGTCGAATTGGAGCTACAGCTGCCGGCCTATTACCACAGCTACACAGGATCCAAGCCGCATCTGCAACCTATACCACAGCTCATGGCAATGCCAGATCCTTAACCTAGGGACTGAACCCACGTCCTCATAGATACTAGTCTGGTTCATTACCACTGAGCCCAATGGGAACTCCTCAATTATACTTTAATTTTAAAAAGATGAGAAAGAAAGAAAAAGGAAAAAAGGAAAGGGAGGAAGGAAGGAAGGAAGAAGAAAGAAAGAAAGAGGGAGTTCCCTTCGTGGCTCAGTGGTTAATGAATCAGACTAGGAACCATGACATTGTGGGTTCAATCCCTGGTATTGCTCAGCGGGTTAAGGATCCAGTGTTTGCGGTGAGCTGTGGTGTAGGCTGCAGACACTGCTCGGATCCTGCATTGCTGTGGCTGTGGCGAAGGCCCGCGGCTACAGCTCCAATTAGACCCCTAGTCTGGGAACCTCCATATGCCGTGGGTGCGGCCCTAAAATGACAAAATACAAAAAAAAAAAAAAAAAAAGACAAATATTGTATGATTCCACTTATATGGACTATCTAAAATAGGCACAATCATAGAGACAAAGTAGATTAGTTGTTACTAGGGCCTAGAGGGGAGGGGAGAACGAGGAGTTATTGCTCAATGGGTAGAGTTTCTGTTTAAGGTGATTAAAATGTTTTGGAAATAGATATGGTTAATGGTTGCACAACAGTGTGAATATACTTAATGCAACCGAACTATGCACTTTAAAATGATTAAAATGGGAGTTCCCATTGTGGCTCAGTGGTAATGAACCCAACTAGTAACCATGAGGACTCGGCTTTGATCCCTGGCCCCGCTCAGTGGGTTAAGAATCTGGCATTGTCACGAGCTGTGGTGTAGGTCACAGATGCAGCTCGGATCCATTGTTGTTGTGGCTGTGGTGTAGGCCGGCAGCTGTAGCTCCAATTTGACCCCTAGCCTGGGAACCTCCATATGCTTCAGGTGTGGCCCTAAGAAAAAAAAAAGATTAAAATGGTAAATCTTACATATGTTGTGTCACAATTTAACATTTTTTAAACGACTAAGGCGAATCGTATATTATATATATTTTTTCACCTCATTAGGAAAAAATGAGCCAGCACTGCTATAAATTCATAAAATACCTTCAAAGTGGATATTTTTTTTCTTTTTAGGGCTGCATTGTGGCATATGGAAATTCCCAAGCTAGGAGTCTAATTGGAGCTGCAGCTGCAACCTATTCCACAGCTCACGGCAACGCCGGATCCTTAACCCATTAAGCGAGGCCAGGGATTGAACCTGAATCCTCATGGATACTAGCTGGGTTCTTTAACTGCTGAGTCACAAAGGGAACTCTTTCAATGTGAATTTTAAAAAGGCTCTCCTTCTTGTGGGTGGAACTGAGAGGAGTATTAGTCGAATTTTAGTCCCATTTAGTTCCTCAATTTGAAAGATGCACTTGGGTAATCAACAGCCTGCATAACCGTACGTGGCGGACCCGCAAGAAGTTTAGGGGCAGAGTCTGCACTGGAACGCTTTTCTCCTCAACACCTGCTGCAGGTAAAATGATGCAGGGGCTGTGGGACTGTTATCTGTAAGCTGCGCAACTGTGAACTTGGAAATGAAGCACCTGGTACCATGTGGTTTCCTCCTTTGTCAAACATCAGCCAATGATCCGCCCGCTTCAGAACTGCCAAGCGGGGAGTTCCCGTGGCTCAGTGGTTAAAGAATCCGACTAAGGACCGTGAGGTTGCAGGTTCGATCCCTGGCCTTGCTCAGTGGGTTAAGGATCCGGCGTTGCCGTGAACTGTGGTGTAGGTTGCAGACGTGGCTCGGATCCCGTGTTGCTGTGGCTCTGGCGAAGGCCGGCAGCTACAGCTCCTGTTAGACCCCTAGCCTGGGAACCTCCATATGCCACGGGTGTGGCCCTAGATAAAAGGCAAAAAGACAAAAAAAAAAAAGATCTGCCAAGCGGAGGGAGTGGGATTCACGGGGAGTCTGGGGTTGAGTAGACACCAACTGTTACATTTAGAATGGGTAAGCAGTGAGGTCCTGCTGTGTAATGCAGAGAACTCTATCCAATCTCTTGGGACAGAAAACGATAGAAATAATATGAGAAAAAGAATGTAGGTGTAAAATATATACATATTATTCATATATACATATAAATAACTGGGTGACTTTGCTGTACCGAAATTGGCACAATACTGTAAATCAACTATACTTTAATAATAATAAATAAAAGAATTGCCAAGGAGATTAAAGGGGATAACTGACATCTAGTATTTAGGACGGATCTTAGCACCTAGGAGACTTTTAATAATATTGACTCTTTTATTACTATTATTTTATTTAGCTTCTGGGCTAGAGGTCCTTTTTTTTTTTGCTTTTTAGGGCCTTACCCATGGCATATGGATATTCCCAGGCTAAGGGTCGAATTGGAGCTACAGCTGCCAGCCTGCGCCACAGAAACCGCAACATCAGATGGGAGCAGTGCCTGTGAACTACACCACAGCTCACGGCAATGCTGGATGGTTAACCCACTGAGCGAGGCCAGGGATTGAACCCGCAACCTCATGGTTCCCAGTTGGATTAATTTCTGCTGCGCCATGAAGGGAACCCCCTGGACTAGAAGTCTTTAAACTTTTGGTGGTTCACCTTCTGCAGTGGGTTGAATTATGTGCTCCCCCCTCACCCCCAAAAAAGATATATCCACATCTTGTCCCCCAGCAGCCGTGAATGAGGCCTTACTCGGATCGGGTCTTTGCAGATGTAATCAAGTTCAGGAGCTTGAGGTGACGCCATCCTGGATTTAGGGTGGGCCCTAATGGAATGGAATGGTATCCTTACAAGAAAAAGGACACGAGGAGGAGGGGCAGTGAAGACTGAGGCAGAAATTAGAGTGGTGCTTTCACAAGCCAACTCGTGGGGCCACCAGAAGCTGGAAGGAGCAAGGAAGGGCTCTCGCTTAGAACCTCCAGCAGGAATGTGACTCCACAGCCACGGAGCTTCCAAACACCAGTCTGCAGAACCACGAGAGAACCCACGTCTTTCGTTCAAGCCACCATGTTTGTGATACACTCGTATCCTTTTTTTTCCTGATCGTCCTGAAACCCAGCCCAGGCGCACCGTCCCTGCAAGGGTGCGATCTCGCCCCTCTCTCTCCTCGCAGTGGAAACTCCCATCTCTTAGGGAAATTTCCCTGGTGTTAAGTGGCGGAAAAATGATTAATTTAGTTAGAAAGTCTTTCCCTCTGAGCCCTGAAAAACTTTCCCTCACACACCTGCATTCCAAACGAAGCCTTCTTGGTGGAATGTGGTCTGAAGGTTTTTGAGGCCCTGAGGCTTGGCTGGGCTGGCCCCTTCCACAGAGGGCACTTCTGCCACGATGCTGTCCACAGTGAAAGGCCATGAGAGCCTTCTTTGTCCTGGATTCCTGAGCCTGTAGTTCAGGCTTGGCACATCATCGTCCTAATAAATGTTTATTGACTTAATAGATGAGGGAGGACTTTTTTCTGATGTCCCTATTCCTGGCTACTTTTACTCCAGTCCTAGAAAATTCCATGAGAAATGAAAGCATATGTCCACACAAAGACGGATACACGAATGTTTATCGAGGCTTTATTTACAACAGCCAAATCTGGAAACAATGTAAATGCCCACCAACAGGTGACTGAGTAAACAAATTGTGGTAATATCCACATAAGGGCATATGACTCAACAATAAAAAGGACCGAGGTACCCACCAATATGGAAAAATCTCAGATCGTTATGATAAATGGAAATAAGCCAGACCCCAAAGAACCTACACTGTATGATTCTGTTTACATGTAATTCTAGACAACGCAAAGCAATCTATGTGACAGAAGGAAGAACTGGGGCATGGGGTGGGGAAGGGGATTGACTGCGGAGGGACGGGGGGGACACTTGTGGGGGATGGAAATATTCAATATCTTCTGGTTGTGGTTATATTGAGGTAGTATACACTTGTCAGAACTCATTCAATTGATACTTAAATTTTTTTTTGTTAAAGTACAGTTGACTTACACTGTTGTGCCAATTTCTGACATACAATTGATATTTTCAATGAGTGCAGATTATTATCTGTACACTATGTCTCAATAAAGTTGATTACAAAGAAAATTCTATAAAGCTTTGGATCCTAAACACTGCATCTTCCTCTCTAATGAAAATTTGAGTAGGAGTTCCCTGGTGACCAGGTGGGTTAAGGACCTGTCATTGTCACTGCTGTGGCATGGGTTCTATCCCTGGCCTGGGAACTTCCGAATGCCATAAGCAAAAAAAAAAAAAAAAAAAAGAGTATGTGACTTGCATGTGGAGAGGTCTATTTCAGAATTTATTAGTCCAGAAAAATGCATTGAACATCAATCAGCACGGGCATCTGGTTGACCCCGGAGACGGACAAGGCAAATTCCACCCTCAGGAGGCCCAATCCTGTAACAGAACTTGCCAAGTTCTAGGAGAGAGAGAGAAGCTAGATGAAGAGAGCATGTCAAGGGCAAAGAATATAGGAGTTCCCATCATGGCTCAGTTATTAACGAATCTGACTAGGAACCAGGAGGTTGCGGGTTCGATCCCTGCCCTTGCTCAGTGGGTTAAGAATCCAGCGTTGAAGTGAGCTGTGGTGTAGGTTGCAGATGCGGCTCAGATCCGGCGTTGCTGTGGCTATGGTGTAGGCCATTGGCTACAGCTCCTGTTAGACCCCTAGCCTGGGAACCTCCACATGCCGCGGGTGTGGCCCCAGATAAGGCAAAAAGACAAAAAAAAAAGGGCAAAGAATATGAATTTGTGTCCCCAGTGTTGTCCAGCTTGCCTGAGGTGCTTGTCACAGGTACTAAAAGCATCTGGGCTCAGTGCCTGAACTGCTGAGTCAGAATCACTGAAAGGGTCCAGGAATCTGTAACAAACGCCCCAGTAAATCTTCAGATCAGGTCACTTTAGAGAAAGTGCTGGACTGGATCTCCATTTCAGGCCTAGGCGGGAGTGCCGTCCACAGCCAAATGAGAAGGGAACTAGAAGGCAGCCTGGAGGGTCACCTCCCACCTTGCCCTTGGCCAGCGAGAGTCCACCAGCTCCTCCGCTCCCTCCATTCCCAGAGCCTCGCCCACCTGTCAGAAGCAGTCGTGTGTAGCTGACTCCTCCATAGAAGCGGCTGACCTCTCCATTTATCCTGGGGCAAAAAAACCCAGCCCCCCCACCCCACCATCTTTCAAAAGGGCAGGGTTTTCTCAAGAGGTTCTGAAACGTGGACCAAACATACACAGACGGGTCCTTCGATTAGACAGTGTTTCTGCTTCTCTGTCTGAGAACTCAGTGCTAACGTAGGAAACACGCTGCCCACGCCGCGTGGTCCGCAGAGGGTGGTGTGAGGGTGAGCGGGTGCAATTCCATACTGTGCTCACTCAGACCCCGGGGAGACGCGGTCACCTTGGCTGTGTGCACCGGTTACCCTGCAGGCAGCCCTCCGGCTTTCCTGGCAAAGCCCCGGCTCACCAGGAGGCTGGGTGGTGGCAGTGCGGGCACAACATTCAGGAAAGGTCTGGATCGCCAGAGATCACCCAGCACTGAGGGTCAGCAGCTCGACTTCCTTTCCAAAGCCGGCTGGGTTCTTCCCCAGATGCCAGTACTTTGGGCAGAGGACGGGAGCTCAGGTCTTAGCTGGAAGAAGACTACTGCCCTCTCTTTGAGAACACACCGTGGAGACCATATTTTACTTTATGTGTGTATGTATGTATTTATTTATTTTGCTTTTTAGGGCCGCACCTGTGGCATATGGAGATTCCCAGGCTAGGGGTCAAATCGGAGCTACAGCTGCCGGCCTAGGCCACAGCCACAGGAACTCGGGATCCGAGCCATGATTGCAACCTACACCACAGCTCATGGCAATGCCGGATCCTCAACCCACTGAACGAGGCCAAGGGATTGAACCCCGCTCATGGTTACTAGTCGGGTTCATTACCACTGAGCTACAATAGGAACTCTGAGACCATGTTTTAAAACCCCAGATCAGGAGTTACCATCGTGGCTCAGTGGTTAATGAATCCGACTAGGAACCATGAGGTTGTGGGTTCAATCCCTGGCCTTGCTCAGTGGGTTAAGGATCCGGCATTGCCGTGAGCTCTGGTGTAGGTGGCAGACAGCTTGGATCCTGAGTTGTTGCGGCTGTGGTGTAGGCTGGCAGCTGCAGGTCTGATCTGACCCCAAGCCAGGGGAGCTTCTATAGGCTGCAGGTGCGCCCCCCCCAAAAAAAAAAGTTTTGTAAGCAAGGTGAAATTAAAATTTATCCAAACTCTTATATTTTCAAATGTGTGTGTGTGTTTAGAGGAGATGGTGTCTAGTGGTCATACTTGCTGCGCAGAAGTTAGAAAAAGAGCCCTGTTTACCAGCAGTGTCCCAATTCACTGCAGACAGCAACCCTCGGACAGTCTGGGAGGTAGGCCATCCCCTGTACTCAATCTGCTCTTTCTAACACCCCCAGTGACCTCCAGCTGCCCCCCTCTAATCATTTACATTCTCCCTGACACCCTTGCCAGTATTTTACACTACACCGACCACTCCCTGGCTCTGAAAAAGTTCTTTTTCTGCCAGGACTGAGCTTTCTCTTGGCCAGCCCTTTAACTGATTCTTCTTAGGTCACTTTGCTGGTTTATTTTCTTCTTTTCTACATCCTCCAGATTCTTTTCTTGGTCCTTTTCTCTGCTCTTCTTTTCCTTTCCTTTCATGAATTCATTCTTACTGGACTCATCAGCTACAGCGTGAACCCCCACCACACCCTGATGTTCCAAACCTGCAGTCTCTGTATTTCCAACTTCAGCCTTGTCAAAACTAAAACTAAACTGAGGAGTTCCCATTGTGGCTCAGCGGTTAAGAACCTGATTAGTATCCATGAGGGGGTTCCATCCCTGGCCTTGCTCAGTGGGTTAAGGATCTGGTGTTGCCATGAGCTGTGGTGCAGGTCGCAGACGTGGCTCAGATCCCACGTTGCTGTGGCTGTGGTGTAGGCTGGCAGCTGCAGCTTGGACTTGACCCCTAGCCTGGGACCCTCCATAGGCCAAGGGTGTGGCCTGTGGCCCTAAAAAGACAAACAAAACAAAACACACAACAATGGAAAACTAAAGGGATCTCTGCTCATACCCAATGCCTCTCCTTTCACTTAATGTCATCCCGAGCAGATAGGGTTTTGTTGTCAAAGCCGTTGAAATGCACCTGGCTGGCTTAAGCAGACAGGATTATTTGGAAGGATGAAGCAACTCACCAACTTGAAGGGAAGGCTCAAAATCGAGCCTCAGAAATGACGGAGCCTGGAGCAGCTCTGGGGAGCTGAGCGGTGCATGCAGGTGAATGGTTGGCTCCTTCGGGGCACGGGACTGGAGGATGTAGCCTAAGAATGTTACTGACCAGGAGTTCCCGTCGTGGCGCAGTGGTTAACGAATCCGACTAGGAACTATGAGGCTGAGGGTTCAATCCCTGGCCTTGCTCAGTGGGTTAAGGATCCAGCGTTGCCACGAGCTGTGGTGTAGGTCGCAGACGCGGCTCGGATCCCGCGTTGCTGTGGCTGTGGTGTAGGCCGGCGACTACAGCTCTAATTCAACCCCTAGCATATGGGAACCTCCATATGCTGTGGGTGTGGCCCTAAAAAGCAAAAAAAAAAAAAAAAAAAAGATTTGTTGAATCTTAAATGACGTGCATAATGAGTAAGGAAGTGGAGGCCCAAAGAGGATGATTCAACTCTTTCACCTCCGTTCTTTCTGCCATTATGCTCCGGTTAGAATTCAAGGAAGACAGCATCTAACGTGGTCTTGGCTGGATCTGGGCAGAGATCCTTCACTGACATTCCCAGCAAACATTCCCCAATGGGAGTAACTCTTTCCTCTAAAACTAAACTGCGGCTCTGAACTTGAAAAGGGGGAGTGGCCTCTGAGGGTGCAAAATCACAATGTCTATCATATTCCTGCCCAGAGACGTCCTAAACTCTAGCCTCTTTCCCGCCCCACTTCTAACTGTCCTTCGAATAATTCCCCTGCCTTCATAGCTGGTCTCCTTGCTACCATACCTCACCGCCGCATTTTCCCACCTCCCGGTGATCATTTTCTAAAACACACATCTGAGCAGTTCAGCCCTGTTTTCTGCTGAAACCTTTTATGTCTTTTTTTTTTTTCCTTTTTAGGGCCGAACCCACAGTATATGGAAGTTCCCAGACTAGGGAACCAATGGGAGCTGTAGCTGCCGGCCACGCCACAGCCACAGCAATGCCAGATCTGATCCGCGTCTGCGACCTACACCACAGCTCATGGCAATGCCGGATCCTTAACCCACTAAGCAAGGCCAGGGATCAAAACTGAGTCCTCATGGATGCTAGTCAGATTCGTTAACCCCTGAGCCATGATGGGAAATCGCTTTTTTTTTTAATGGCTTTTCACTGCCCTTAGGTAATTTTTTTTTTTTTGGCCACTGTTGATTTTGGAGAATCTGTGAAGGTTTTTTGGTCTCAATTCAACTTTTATTAGCCTCATCATATGCAGGGTGTTTAGGCAAAAGCTTTTTTAATCAAACTAACTATATTGAAAAAATAAACACTAGGAGTTCACATGATCTGCGGTGGGCAAAGGCAAAAGACAATCTTTTCAATAAGTTTCAGATCAATGAAAAGGAAAATACTAATTTTACTTATTTATTTATTTATTTATTTATTTATTTTTGCTTTTTTAGGGCTGCACCCAAGGCATATGGAGGTTCCCAGGCTAGGGGTCTAATTGGAATTGTAGCTGCTGCTGGCCTACGCCACAGCCACAGCAACGCAGGATCTGAGCCGCCTCTGTGACCTACACCACAGCTCACGCCAATGCCAGATCCTTAACGCACTGAGTGAGGGATGGAACATGCAACTCATCGTTCTTAGTCGGATTCGTTTCCACTGCACCACGACAGGAACTCTGGAAAACACTAATTTTTAACAATTGTTACTTAGAAGCATTCAGATTTTTAATAAAATCACTGCAACTATTTTGGAGGGGGCTGTTTTGTTGTGTTTTTTGCAATCACAATGTGGTATTCAGGTAACAGAACAACAATTACTTCAGATAAGCTACATCATAGATAACTGAAGATGAGAACACTACCATCCCCATATAGAACTAATTTGTGTTGCGCACCAACAAGAACCTACATTACATTTCCATGCCAATTTACAGCCCCCACACTGTATCAGGCAAGGTTAGCAGCCGTCGAAAACAGCACCAGGACAGGGATAGGTAAAGACACATTCAGCAGTGTAGCTATGCAAAGAAAGATACCATACAGGTTTTTTGTTTTTTGTTTTGTCTTTTGTTATTTTAGGGCTGCACACATGGCATGTGGAGGTTCCCAGGCTAGGGGTCCAGTTGGAGCTACAGCTGCTGGCCTACACCACAGTCACAGCAACAGGGGATCCGAGCCGCGTCTGCAATCTACACCACAGCTCACGGCAACGCCGGATCCTTAACCCACTGAGCGACGCCAGGGATCGAACCCACAACCTCATGGTTCTTAGTCTGATTCGTTTCCGCTGCACCATGACAGGAACTCCACCATACAGTTTAAGAACAAATCTTACACAGATTTACATTTCAATTTTTTCTTAAAAAAGAGCGAGTTGTATACAATGGGTTTAAAGGCTTTATAGGGAGGACAAAAACTTCCAAAGAACCAGCTTCTTCATCATCATCTTCATCTTTCTCCTTCTTTTTCATTTTCCTTCTTTTTCTTGCCACTTTCAGCCTTGATAACTCTCTTTTTCGCTGCATCAGCTTTCCTTTAGCCCAGTAGCCAGAGTACACGGCAATATCCTTTCCATACGGTCCCTCTCGTCATAAGGCTGCAGCGTTATTCCACATCTCTCCCAGTTTCTTTGCAGCACCACCCATGGGTAGGCCAGGCCCAGATGCTCTCCTTTGATTTGGTACTCAGGGTACTCAGGACAAAATAAGAATAAGGGCAAAGGAAGCCTCTTGGGTACATTGGGATCCTTGAACTTCTTTTTTGTTTCCCCTTTAGGAGAGTTTTCCTGTCTTTTTCACAATGGGCCTTTCCACCTTTGCCAGCTCTTCAAATTCCCCTTTTCCCTTATCAGACATGGTCTTCCCTGTTCTCTGAGCATTTCTTAGAAAACGCCAAGGAGCGGACCTCGGGGTGCTTCTTCTTGTGCTCCTCCCGGCAAGTCTGCACAAAGAATGCATATGTGATGACATTTTGCCTCTCAGCTTCTTAGGATTTCCTTTGTCCATGTTTAATTATTTGTCTTCCGCTAGGCTCAGTGTCTCCCAGTGCCTGTCTGGCTTTCACCCTGGTGCTGTCTCTTATTGAGCTCAATGTCCTGCAATAGCTGTCTATCTAGATAAAGTTATTAATAGGGTTTACAAGGCCCTTCCCAAACTTTATCTTTCCACAAAACATTTTCCCCTCCACTGCAGCCCTTCTGCTCCTCCTCTTCTTCCTCCTATTTTTTTTTTTCTTTTGGCTGCTCCCACAGTGTGGAAGTAGAAATTCCCAGGCCAGAGACTGAACCTGAGCCACAGCAGTGACCCGAGCTGCTTCAGTGACAATGCCAGATTTTTAACCCACTAGGCCACAGGGGGACTCCCTGGCTGCTCTTCAGACGTGCCCTTTGTATTTCTGCTTCCTCTCTCCTGGGGCTCCCTTTTCACAGTCTCTCTCTCTCAGGATCCCATACACAGTCATCTTTTAAAGACGGACTCAGATGTCATCTCCTCATGGAACAAGGAAGGATGAGCTGGTTATTCTCTCTTCTGCATTCTCCTCACAGTCACTATGGAAATAGATTATAGCCCTAAGCCCACTTCGTTACTGCACTTGTTTACAAGTCTGTCTCTCCCACTAGGCAGGGAGGTTAAGTCACACCTAGAATAAGGAACCAAGCTAATGGAAATGAATTTGGAGAGAGTTGTGATCAATCAGATTGTGTTTTTGGAGTTCCCGTCGTGGCTCCGTGGTTAACGAATCCGACTAGGAACCATGAGGTTGCGGGTTCGATCCCTGGCCTTGCTCAGTGGGTTAAGGATCTGGCGTTGCCGTGAGCTGTGGTGTAGGTCGCAGACGCAGCTCGGATCCCGCATTGCTGTGGCTGTGGCAAAGGCAGGCGGCTACAGCTCCTGTTAGACCCCTAGCCTGGGAACTTCCACGTGCCGCGGGTGCGGCCCTAGATAAGGCAAAAAGACAAAAAAAAAAATCAGATTGTGTTTTCAAAAGTCTAGGCAGTTGGTAAAGACTGCCCTTCCTTCCCCAATAAAGGCTGGTAACCCCCTACTTATTCCCTTTGCTCTTTGGGAAAACAGTGCTTGGGCAGCTTTAAGTTAAAGAGGAGTTCCCCAGTGGCCTAGCAGTTAAGGATTTGGCGTTGACACTGCTGTGGTGAGGATTTGATCCCTGGCCTGGGAACTGATGTATGCCATGGGTATGGCCAAAAAAAATAAATAAAATTAAAAAAAGAAGAAGAAGGAGAAGAGGAGGAGGAAGGTCTTTTTGTTCCTAGTTTCTTTTATTATTTTTCTTTAAATGAGCTGATTTTTGTTGTTGTTGCTGTTCTTTTTCTGGCCACACCCTGGGCATATGGAGCTTCCTGGGCCAGGGGAATCGGAGTTGCAGCTACCAGCCTATGCCAGAGCCACAGCAATGCGGGATCCGAGCTGCATCTGTGAACTAAAATACAGTTTGCAGCAACGCTGGATCCTTAACCCACTGAGCCAGGCCAGGGATCGAACCTGCATCCTCACCGACGCTATGATGGGTTCTCAGCTCACTGAACTACAAGGGGAACTCCAGTTCCCGGTTCTTACAGACAAAAAAAAAAAGTGAGGTGACTCAGAATATGTGGGTTTTGTCCCTGGAGACTTTTAAAAGTAAGAGAGACTTTATTGGGACCAAGCTAGGTGTCCTGTTAGAGGCGGACAAGTGGCTGAGCTGACACCTGAAGAGGTTGCCTCTCCAGGAGGCCTACAAGGAGCCGAGGAACCCACCAGAGCTCTCCAGTGTCTCCAACCATGTTCTCATGGAGCTCAAGGATGCTTGGGGGAGGGGAGACGGATGAGGGAGCCCTCGCTAATTAAGCCTCTACCCTTGAGCGAATGTGAGGCTAATAAGGCGGCCCTATTCCAGGGTACCTCCACACCAAGCCAGCCGGTCTGCCTGTTTATTGCCCGTATGGAGATCATTAATGCCTCCTGACACTGGGGTCACTCCTGGGGTCAATCCCTGAGCCCGGTCTGCAAAACAAGGGGAAATGAACTTCCCAGCACATGTGGCTGGGGCTTGCCGGGGAGGGGTACTCCCATCACCCCACACCTCAGCTCTGTGAGAGATCAGCACCCCAGGCTGTTGGACCCCCCAACACAATCGCCCCCTCCCAAGCTGGACTCTGAGAGAGTGGTCCTGAGCCAAGGGGCGGCCCTGGTCTGGGCTGGGACAACCCCCACGGAGGCTGTCCCAAACGACAGACGGACGCTAATCCCCTGGCGACGGGCAGAGGTGGTGTCTGGGACCTGCAGCTGCAGCTCGACAGGGGCCAGGCTCTGCCGCAGGTGGCGGGAAGGCGCAGGCCCGAGGCCACGTGGGCAAGAGCGGCAGAATTGGCCCCTCCCTCATCCCCGCTACCCCTGTGGTGATTGGGCCCCTTACCTCTCCGGAATCCAAGATGGCGGAGGAGGGCGGGGTCCTGAACCAAGCAAAGCTGCGATTGGTGAAACACAGGGTTTTTGAGCTGAAAGACGGCCTCGGTAGCCACTCAGGGAGCTCCTGGCGGTGTTGGTGGGCGCTCAGCTGTCTTACCTCACACTTAACCAACCGAGGCGTCGCCAATCTGTCCCCCGCGGCCTGGGAAGGGCCAAGGTAGGAAGAAGGAACCCCCAGATGGTCCTCCGGGCAGGCCCTTGCCTGTCTGGGGCCTCTTCCTCGGTAATGACCAGAACTGGGAACCAGCCCCTGCCGACTGGGGAAGAAGTCGAGAAAACCCCCAACTAGCTTGGAGGAAATCAATAGGATTATGAGGTTAATGCCAGAGCAGGCTGAGTGACAGTTACCAAATAAATGATCCCAGGAGGACATGGCTGAGGTTAAATGAGGCCCAATAAATAAAGGAACGTGTTCAAAGGAGAGTTCAGAAAATGCAGGGACGTGGGGGTAGGGCCTCTGGCCTCCTTCCTGCACTCCCCTTCTAGGGCCTGTTGAGTTTTAGAAGAACCACAGTCTGGGACACTACCTCCCAGGCACGCACAGGTTGGGGTCTGTGCCCTGTTCAGTGCCAGTGCTGGCCTAGCTCCTGGACTCAGGGCTCCTTGGACAGCTTCACGCATCCAGCTTCCGGGGCTGAATGAGGGAATGGAAACTCTTACTTTGGATATCTGACCAGTACCAGCCCCAGCCCCAGCACACCTCTGATTCCTTAGAAGCAGAGACCGGACCTACTGCAGTAAGAGAGATAGAAGCTAGGAAAGGACTTTTATCTATGTTATATCACGACATCCTTTCTACTACCTTAAGAGGTGGCTGTTATCATTAAATTCACTTTACTGACGAGGAAACAGAGGCTTGAAGCAGATCACTCTGTAGGTCCCTCTGTAAACAGCCCTTTGAGGACCTGAATTCAGATTTTTAAACTTCAAATTCCAAGGGCTTTCGGATAGCCCACATCCTCTCTCATTCTTTTTTGTTTTTTGTTTTGTTTTTTCTTAATGGATTTTATTTCAATTATAGGCGTACATAAATCATCACAAGTCAATTTTACAGATTTTGTATCCCAAACCCCCAGTGCATCCCCCCACACCCCAGATTGTCTTATTTGAAAAACCAAGGTTTTCCAAAGTCTGTGAGTCATTGTCTGTTCTGCAAAGAGGTTCATTATGTCTTTTTAGTTTCCACATGTAAGCGGTAGCATTGAGTGTTGCTGTCTAATTGTCTGACTAGTTTCACTTTGCATGATAATTTCTAGGTCCATCCATGTTGCTATAAATGTTGGTAATTCATTTATTTTAATGGCTGAGTAACATTCCATTGTGTGTATGTACCATATCTTCCCTATCCACTCCTCTGTCGATGGGCATTTAGGTTGTTTCCATGACCTGGCTATTGCATAGTGTTGT
>PVHT020001178.1:5517190-5545358 GCA_004024745.2 Catagonus wagneri
GCACCAATTTGCATTCCCACCAACAGTGTAATAGGGATCCTTTTTCTCCACACCCTCTCCAGCACTTATTGTTTGTAGACTTTTTGATGATGGCCATTCTGGCTGGTGTAAGGTGGTACCTCATAGTGGTTTTGATTTGCATTTCTCTAATGAGGAGCAATGTTGAACATCTTTTCATGTGTTTATTTGCCATCTGCATTTCTTTTTTTGGAGAATTGTCTGCCTGGATCCTCTGCCCATTTTTTGATGGGGTTGTTTGTTTCTTTGGTGTTGAGCTGTAGGAGCTGTTTGTAAATTTTGGAGATTAATCCCTTGTCAGTTGAATCATTTGCCTCTCTCATTCTTGAATTCGAATTTGTTTCAGCCCCTTGTTCAGAAAAATCCTTGAGGACCCAAATTAAAAGCCAGTTTTGGATAATCCATGCTTAGGGAGAATGGAAGGGAGAAAGAGGAGGAGAGAAAGGGGGATTGTTGAAAAGTAATCTCTCTGACTTAAGATTTTTTAACCTTACACAGCTCCAGCAGATATACCCTCCTCAGACAGATTGTAAAATAAATACGTATTTCAGAGACGTCTTACCAGAGGAAAAGGAAAGAAGTGGTAGTTCAGGAGCAGGTAGTGTCATAGGGAAGAAAGTCTGATCTGCAGAGAATCTGCCTACTGATAAGGACTCTGAAAGTTTAGAATGGTACCCCTGACTATGAAAATCCCAGATCTGATTATTCATTCCTTATCTCTGTAGCTCCTCGGTGAGTTACAGGAGGGAGCCACCTGTATTACCGGTGAGTCACTGCCCCTGCCTGCGGTTCTGAGGAGGCTCAGACCAGCCTACAGGACCCAGGTCCAGGATCAGTTCAGTCTAGTCCTTAGTTCCTTCTAACTGGAAGTTTCCTAATTCTTTTTTGGGGAAGAAGGCCTAGGAAGCCAGGGTGAGAGGTCAGGAGAGCAGAGTCGCACCTGTGGTAAGAGGGGAAGCGCCTGCAGCAGTGGCTACCGCCCTCTATCCATTCTCCTTGTTCAGTTGTCCAGTTTCCAGAATGAGCTCAAGCTCCTTCCCCCACCCCAGCTGAGTATGATAATCCTAATGGGATGTGGGCCGGGGAATCTGGAACCGAGATTTGGGGCTACTGGTAACAATAAAGCCACAGCGGGACAGGTAAATTCCCTGCTGCCTCACCCACCCTTTCTATTCTGGGGACTTAGTGAGGACGCCAGGCCTTAGATCATAGTACACACAAAATAACATGGTGGAGAAGGGAGTGTGGAGGGATTTTGTTTCCTGGATTTTTTATTATTATTATTTTTTTTGCCAGGCTAGTGACATGTAGAAGGCCAGGAACTGAACCCATGCCACAGCAGCAACCGGAGCCACAGCAGTGACAATGTTGGACTGGCCACAAAGAAACTCCTACTTCCTGGATTTAAGTGAAAAGGTATGTGCACACATACAAGAACACATACATAATAAATGCATACTATAGCTTTTGGAATGGATAAGCAGTGGGATCCTGCTGTATAGCACTGGGAACTACGTCTGGTCACTTGTGATGGAGCATAATGGAAAAAATAAAAACAAAAATCATTGTAAATAAAAAAATAAAGGGAAAATATCAGAAATGAAAAAAAAAAACACATACAGACATGAAGACACGTATCTTTCATTATGAACACCCAAGAACTGGCTCAGCACTGAGCTGGGTCCCTCAAATAAGTCTCAGGAGTATAATTTGGCTATAAGTAACAAAACCTCAAACTAACAATCATATAAACAAATAGAGTGTATTTATTTATTTATTTTTTCTCACATTACAAGAGCAGGTAAACCTGCTCAGTGGTGCCATCAGGAGCCCAGGCTCCTTTTTTTTTTTTTTTCACTCTGATATTCTTAGCATATTGGCCTTCATCCTTCTTGTCTCAAGGTCTCTAGAGACTGAGAACTCCAAGGATCTTATCCAGAGCAGGGAAAGAAGACTATGTCTGCCCCTTAATCAAGAAAGCAAAAAATTCCCTCCACTCTTTCTCCCCTCCAGTTTTTCACTTAGGCCTCATTGGCCAGCACTGGATCACATGACCGCTCCTAGCTACAAGGGAGACTAGGAGAGCAGGCAACAGGATTTTCATGATTAGCACAGAGTAGTGGTTCTCAATCTTGGCTCTTTTCTCAGAGATTCTGACTCTCAGTTGTCTGGGGTGGGGCTTGACATTGGTATTTGCTAAATGCTCCCAAACCATAGGATTTTTAAAAAATTGTAATTGCTTTTCACGATAGCATGGTACCAGCTCAAGTAGTCATGTTCGACCAAATCCATGCTAGGCTCTGGATAAGCCACCTTACTGTACCAACTGGGATTCTCCAGCTTATCCTATAGCCCCTGCTTTCTTTGGGATTGATTATACAGCTGATTAATGAGTAAATTTGTAGGTTATTTGTTATCCAGTTTGCAGTTAATAACTGGTTGGCTAACTAATAGAATGGTTAGTTGGCCTTTCCTCTTGTTTATGTGTCTGGCACAGAGTAAGTCCTCGACAAATATTTTTCTGGATGAATGAATTCACAAAATAGTGATTAAATGGAGGTAGCACAGCATTAAATGAGACAGTAACTATGAAACCACTTGGTAAATGATAAGACACAGTATAGATAAGAATAGACATTTACATGGGAAACTATTTTAAATTTAAGGCCAGGCTATAGTTTTTTTCCCCGTCCTTCTCCAAGGAAATAATGGTTCCACATTTCTAAAATGGAGACCTGCCTGTTGCTGGTAAGCCGGATTTTTTTTCTCAATTATAGCAATTTTGTCAACGCATAGTGAATATGTGAATATATTCACATAGCGAATATATTCTTTCTCCTTTTTCCTTGACCCTACATTGCCTTTCTACTTGTATTTTTATTAGCTTATTTTGGTTATAAACCATTTCAAAACTTTTTGGGAATGAGGTGGGATAAAATAAATTTTAAAAATACTCAGGAACTAGCCTTCACTATCTGCCTACTGCATGCCAGGCATTTACATGCATAATTTAGCCAAACCTCACAAATAGCTAGTAGGTTAGTGTGATTACCCCCATTTTATGTAGATGTTAAGGGACTTGCTCAAGGTCACACAGCTGCTAAACAGTGAGCCAGGAATCAGAGCCAGGTTTCAAAACCAAGGTCAGTTCGACACCAAACCTGAACCCTTTCCCTAAGCAACCAGAATTTGTGTGATAGATGCTTGGTTATGGTCAACTATTTGCTTAGCAAGTTGAAGAGAGTTTTTGTATTTTGAACTCCTCAAATCAGTCTTGGGGGGAAAAATGGTCTTTTTCTTTTCTCCACAGGACATTTATTAGCAAACAATATAGTATACTTCATCGATTGCAAGCTATTCTATTATTTTATGTACCACTACGGAAAAGAACTGCTAAACTATGACACACCATTGCTTTTTAAGAGGCATCCTAATTTCATAGATGTCAGAATGTGAAAAATGTGAGTCAGAATCAGTGAAATAATGTATTCTATTCTAGTCATGGAGAATTTGTGTACATAATCTCCCTTTTTTCTTGCTCGGTTGCTGGCTGATTTGTCCCTTCCTTTTTATCACCATAACCTTGCCAGTCCTTTCAGTTTCTTATTTCTCCATGTCGTCATGACTAGTCAGTTCTAATTCGGACTGTCTCCCATGAGCCTCCAGAAAGCCTTGCACTTTTGGGAAGTTTCCACTCTAGTTTCTTTAAAGAGCTGCATTAGATGGTCTCATTATGAACCTCCTCCAATAACTGTCAGCAAACTCTTTCCAGAGTCTGGCCTAACTCTAGTCTCCCCATGGTACCTGGTGATTCACTGCCCTCGCTGTTCACCATTCCACACAGGAGTTGGTTGGTGAGCCCCGTACACTATTTACTTGCAAGGGATTTTCTCTACAGGCTGTCGGAGAGGGCATGGGAGGGGGCTTGGGCACAGAAGCTGAGGCATGTCATCCAGTTATCCCTAAACACAGGAAACACGACTCCCCAGGCATCTCCTGAAACACCAGGGCCTTCCCTTTCTTCAGTCCAGGAGGAGGCATGATTTGGGGAGGATTAAGCTTCTCCATTCCCTTTCGACCTTACTTCCCCTTCCCGGTTTGGGACCCTAGGAGACAAGACATGAAAGGAAGTTGCGGTGGTGGGATCTGGTACTGCTGGGGGAGATGGGGATTCTTGAGCAGTGGACCCAACGTGGAGCTGGGTTACAGGCTCCTGAGGACAGCAGCTGGCTTTTCTGCTTCCCCCTTTGTGTGAAAGGAGGTGGGAAAGACATTGATGCTGGCTATTTCCTAGCATTATAAAAGGGACAGAGCCATCGAGGAAGGCTTTTCCCTGTCCTTGTTCCCATCAATCTGATCTTGAAGTTAGAATTCGGAAAGGAAGAGAGGCTGATTGGAGAGGCTGGGACACCAGTGGAGGGAAGGATGCTGAAGACCGAAGGGCTGACCGGGAATCCTATTGACAGAGGTCTCTGGGGGCCCTGGCAGATGGGTGGACAGGCCTACCCTTCCCCCGGTGTTCTGGGTGTGTTACAGGCTGAGGCTTGGGCATGGGCTGAGGTCCATATGGATCTGTCTGTGCAGCTGCAGGGGCCTGTGGGGAGGTACAGACAGACATAGAGAAATAGAGGTAAGTGAGAGAGAAGGAATCAGGCCGGGCAGGGAGGTCTGGGCGGCTGAGGGAGACTCACTTTCTGAGGCACAGAGGCCGGTTGGCTCGGTGCGAAGCCGGCTGGGCTTCCTAGACTGGAGCAGGCACTGGGCTTCCTCTTCAGCCCTCCGGGATCTCGGGGAGCTGCTGGCAGAGTCCTGGCCCTCGGCCGCAGTTTCCCCCAGAGGTTCTGCCAAGCCCTGGCACCTCGGAGCCTGGGCCTGGGCTCGGATTCAGGCCGGCGCCGCACCTCCCCGCCGCTGCCGCTCGGGCCGGGCCTCCCGGCCTCCTCCCCGCCCGAGCGCAGAGCCTGCCTTCACCCGTGACCCCCGCGGCCGACTCCAGCGCCCGCTGCCCGCAGGGCCCGGACGAGCGCGGGCCGGTGAGCAGCGGGGCGGGTCCCAGACAAGGCCCGGCCGTCGCGACAGGGCCCAGAGCCCAAGAGCAGGAGCGAGCGCGGGCGGCGCGCGGAGGTGTGAGAATGTGAGGCGGGCATGGTCTGCAGCCGCCGTGCGGGGCGGTGGGGCGCGTGTGCGCTGCGGCCGCCGAGCCGGCTCACGAAGAAACCGCGGGCACGGCCCGGAGCGGGCTCGGACCTGGGTGTGTGCGAGCGGGCGGCCCCCGCGGCCTGCGGCTCGGAAGTGGGCCCGGCCCCGCCGGCCCGGCGTGCGGCGCCCCAGGGTGCGGGCTGCACCGCGGCTCCAGTCCGGCCGTCCGGGTTGTCGAGCCTCGGGTGGGAGCCGCGCGGCGCGGCTGGGCAGCTCGCCCTCTCTTCCCGCCGCTCTAATCTAAACCATGCGGGGCTTCCACCCCGGGCTGGCCGGCGGGGCCCGAGGGCCGCGGGGAGCGTACCCGGCCATGCGCGGGCGGAACGCGCACGCTGCTCGGAGCTCGGGGTCCCGGGGCCGTGGAGCCAGGGGACCCTCGAGCCCCCCTCCCCGGGGGGCGGCGGGCGCAGACTGATTGACAGCGGCGACGTCAGCGCGGGGGGGCGGCCCCGGAGGGAGGGAGGGAAGGAGGAGGAGGGAGCTGAGGCCCCAAAGTGCAGCCTCGGAGATCAAGGGCCCGCTCCAGAACCGGGATGTGTCCCGCCCCGAGGGCGCGGCGAGCAACGAGACCCTGACCCAGTGGTCCAGTCCTGGCTGTCTCGGGCTCCTCGGACCCGAGCCTGCAGCGGACCTCGGGTCGCACGCGCCAACGCAGCACAGTTAGGGTGAGTGTGGGTCCCCGCGAGGGTGGGGGTGAGCCGGGCGTGCGGGACAGGGGTCACCCCGAAACCAGGCTTAGGCTGCAAGGCCGAGGAGGATGAGATGGAATGAGGGCGAGTAACGGGACCGGGGTAAGAACCTCGGGGACGGTCAAGGAGACAAGAGGGCGGCGCGAAGTGTGTTTCTGATCCGGCTGCCGCCTCGGCCCGTCTCCCAGCGTTCGGGGCTCGAGCCTCCTCTCCTCGGAGTAACCGGACGAACCGCGTCCAAAGACCCAAGAGCATAGAAACGACAGCACCAGAGCCAAAGGAACAAGGTTAGGCCGAGGCAAAAAGAGCAGTGGCCTTGAAACTGGTGTTTGCAGAATAAGAAAAGCCAAGGAAGAGGGCCGGGTACTTGGCGAATATCGTTGTGGAAATGTGTCTGATCAGAACACTGGACTTCAGGGCCTTTGATGCAACAGGTTCGTCAAGATTAAAGCAAGGAGCAGTATATATAAATAATGATCCATGATCAAGAATGATCAAGATGAGAGCAATTACCCGAAAAGTAGAACTGAGCGTCATCACTATTACAGTCCTCGGACTTGAAAACAGTAAAATAATAGTCAATCTCAGAGCCAAGTGAGACTTGTAATCACAAATTTGAAAGGATCATAGGCAGTGATGAAACAATGTGATAAGAATCATTGTATTAAAATCAATAGCGAGAGAAAAAGACATAGTAATAGTGTAAAAGATGATCAAACTCTAGGGAAAAGGTGAACGATGAAAAATACTATTAAGCAAAATACTAATAGTAGTATAGACAGAATACTATCATATAATTTATTTTTGACACTATAGTGAATTATTAAAATAATTATTGACCTCAATCTTAAGAGCAATAGTAATATAAATAAAGACAGCAACAGGAATTGCTGGAGTAATATGACAATTTATGGCCAAGGTTTTAATAGTCCCAACGACATTATAAATAATGGTAGAGTAATAAGAAGTATTGTACCGATGTGATGAAAAATAATCAGAGTATTGAGAACTACAGCGATATTACAAATTATGACAAAGTAACAAGAAGTAATGATGTGATGAAAAATAACTAGGGAATTAAGATCCATAACATTACAAATAATGACAAAGTAACAAGATATTGTAACCATGTGATGAAGAATACCTGGAGTATTATGAACAATCCTAGCAAAGCAAATAATAGTAAAATAACAAGATGTATTATAACGATGTGAAGGAAATTAATGTGAATTGAGAATGGTAATATTACAAGTTATGGTAAATAAATTATTGAAACTGTGACAAAGTACAAACAGGCTGAGAAGCCAGCCACGGAAACATTTTAGGAGTACAGAGTAAAAATAAAAATAACGATAGATTAACATGATCTATTGGAAGACAATATTTAATAATTGCTTAGATATTTATAGTATTACTAATGTGCCAGGAGGTCCTAGAATGATGGAGCAGTGACAGGAAAGCAATAACAATATATTTGGTAATGAAGAATTAACAAATCAAACCAGTACTTTAATCACAAAGTATTAAAAACAGAAAGTGCTAATAACTCATATGATAGGATAAATATTCTTAATGTTATTGAAATAACCAGAACACTACTCTGATAATAGAGCTTATTAAAAGATTTAAAATAGAATTAAATATGAACAATTCCCCCAGTGCAAGAGAAGTATCACTGGTAATAGAAATGAAAAGAAAAATGCTATCCTTCTTAGAAAACTAGGCAGCTGAAAGCGACGGACCCCAGCGCTCAGGGCGCGGAGCCGGACGGCCGCGCCCTCAGAGGGGTCCAGGAGAAGAGCGAGCGCGGGCTGCGGACTCCGGCTGGTGCAGGACCCACTCTGTCCCTCGCGTCTCAGCGTGCGGGGGCTCGGAGTCGGAGGGGACCGGACCGTGGGGATGGTGGTGCGGGGCAGGAAGAAAAGAAAATTCTCTGGGAGCTCCAGGGAAGGCGAATTGTCGCGATGTCGGGACGTGGCTGCGTGGCCGAGGAAAAAGGAGGAGGCGAACCTCGACTAGGAGAAGGATAGCACCGCGCAGCCCTCGTCCCGTGTCAGAGCGGCGAGACAGGCATCAGTGGGCCGGGGCTCAGGGCGTGCTCGGCACCGGCACCGAGAGGACTTAGAGAACGCGGCGCAAGTCGTGCGGCGCCCCTGTACCGTTCCAGGGAGTGACAAATGCCCCGCAGAGGACCTAGTGGCCAAGGGAGCATCGCGCCAGGTAGACTCTCCTGGCCCCTGCGGGCCGCCACACCTGGATGAGCTGATCGAGCATGCCTATCCCGGCTGAACCTATATATGGTCGGAACCAGCGCCTTGGCCCAGAGCTCCCAACTATCCTGGTTGTTGCAATGCCCCCTTGCCTGGAGCTCCTGGGTTTCTGAGGTTAAGTGGGGGAACCCGCATGTGGCCCAGGGCCAGTGCTGGCATTGTCCATGCCCAGCGAGACTTACTCCTTGGTGCCTGTAGCTAGAGGGCCAGCTAGGCTGTCAGCCTTATCTTTATGGGCTTTTTCCCAGCCCCAACTGTCCCGGGCCCCTTTTTATCTCTTTGGTTGCACTTGGCTTGTTTACTTTGTGAGGCCCTGGGAGTCTAGGCCTGGGGTGGGGAGGCCAGTGGATGAGGGGGCCTGGGGCTTGGAATGCCCAGGAAGATCCAGGGGAGGAAATAAAGAAGGTACGAGGAGAAAGTCAGGACATTTAGCTACAAGAGAGGGAGACAGACATTTAGAAAGCCTTACCAGAACTCACCCAGATCTAGATGAAGGGAGACGAGCAAGGAGGTGCGAAGGAGAAGCAGGGATAGTGCAGGGGTTGCACCCACAATGGAGGCAGGACAGGCAGGTCCTTGCAAGCTGGGCTCCCATCCTGATATCCCAGGCCCAGCTTGCAGAAGAGAGCAGCAGGCACATGAGAAGGCGGTGAACAGTCCTAGATGCTTAGGGAAGGGTAGCAGTGCCCTGGGGCTGTGCCTATGAACTGGACCCACCCAACTGGTCTGGTCCCTAGCTGGGAAGGGTCTGGGTCCTTTGCCCCAAATCAGAGCCCTTTGGAATTAAAATGTGAGAGAGTGGGCTGGCTAGTGTGCATGTGAGGGCCAGGTTGGGGAGGTCCTAGGCTGAGTTTTTGAGTTTGGGCCTGAATCGGAGAGGCCCTAGGAAAGTGCAGCCACTTGGGTGACTAGCAGGCTGGGAGAAGGTGCTGTGTCTGGGTGTGAGGATGTGTGTCCCTGCATAGGTGCCTTGCAGGTGTCTGTGGCAGTGGGAACATGCAGGAAGGAAATCCTTTGGTTAAGGAATCCTCTACCTGTGTCTGTGGGCGGGGGTTTGGGCAGATGAGTGAGCAGGGGCCTGAGAGGCCACTGAGCGGCAGGCCCTGTCTGCAGGTGTGGGGCCCGGGAGCATAGGCCTTGCCTTCCTCTCCTGTCCGCCCAGAAGGTGTCCTGGCTGCCCTGAGCCAAGAGTGAGCCTGAACTCCTAGTTAATAGGGAATGGCCAAAAGGACCCAGATTTCAGGCTTCACTGGAGCCCAGCAGGAGGGAGGGACTGGGGGTGCAACTGGGGCAATGCCGAGAGGGCGGTCCTTCCCCCAGACCTAATCATCCTACAGTCCCACACCCAGGGGCAGGCAGACCTGGAACGGCACACAAACCCTCCCAGGCCCAGGACCCACAGGGAGGAAGAGAGGGCCCTGCCTCCAGCTCAGGAGGGGGCGGGGTCCACGTGCGCCAAGGCGGCTGCCTCCCAGCCCGGCCCGAAGTCCCCGGCTCGGCTCCAGAGGGCTGCGGGGTCTCAGGCGAGTGTGGACCTGGGCATGTGACTCTCGTGTGCTGTCCCCGCAGGAGATGCTGCAGGATAAGGGCCTATCGGAGAGCGAGGAGGCCTTCCGGGCCTCAGGCTCGGCGCTCGGCGAGGCCAGCGCCGCCAACGCCGCCAACGTCCCCGAGCCCGCGCTGGCCGCGTCAGGCCTCGGCGGAGCTCCGCTCGGCAGCCCCCCGGGCACCGGCGCCGACGTCGCCACCGCTGCCGCCGCCGAGCAGGTAGGGCCGCGCCGGCCGTCGGGTAGAGGTCGGGCGTCGGTCTGTCTGCAGGGCGGCCTGCGTCTGGCAGCCTGTCCCACTGCGGGCAGGGCTTGCTCTCTGCCCTGCGTCCTTCCTCCACTTCGAGCCCTCGAGGCTGCTCTGGGCAGGCGGGGGAGGGGACGGTAGGGGACCCTGGCGGCGGAGTGAGCCCCGGCAACGGTCCGGCTCTGACCGCCCTGAAAGGGCGGGCGCGAAAGCCTGAGACTAGGCGGGGAGAAGTGTCGCTGGCCGGGTGCGTGCGGGAGCCGATGCCTCCGAGCTCCGAGGCTCGGGGAAGCCAGGGAGAGGGTTGCAGTGAGGACCTGGGGATCGATCGAAGTGACTCCGGCTGGGCACGCCTCTGCCTGTGCGGGTCTGCAGGCTGTGTCTGCTCGGGCGCGCGTCTAGCCGAGGGGGTGTGTGCCCCTCCAGTGTCGGTGTGTCTGCCCGCAAGCCTGTGACTCGCTCGGGCCACGTGGAGTGTTTATGTTTGTGGAGCTGTGTGTCATCTGCCCCCGGCACAGTCAGTTTATGTGTCTTCTGCGGGCCCATCCACAGGTGCAGCTCCGCAGGAGGGGGGTTTCAGCCACTGATTCCGTTTTTAAAAAATTCATCCATGGTACAGGATAATTTTGTGAAACGAAATCTTGAGGCGTGGGCTTCTGGGGCTGGCAGTGTCCTGCATAGTTTCTTGGGTCTGTGTTCCCCTTTCTGAGGGTTCCGCATCGAGCTGTGGGCCAGGCCGACACAAGTTCCCCTCCCTCCCATCCCCAGACCATTGAGAACATCAAGGTGGGCCTGCACGAGAAGGAGCTCTGGAAGAAGTTCCACGAGGCCGGCACCGAGATGATCATCACCAAGGCGGGCAGGTCAGCGCTGCTTTTACTTGGGGGTGGCGGGTGGGGAATGACTGAGGGGAGCAGTGGGGATCCCCAGGGACTCCCTTGGAAGTACTCTCGGTCTTCAGCCCAGAGAGTGATGGGTGTCCCCTCCGCCTTTCTGGCCTTAGCTCCACAGCTGACCACAGGCACCCTCGGAAGCGGGAAGGGGGCTACACCTGGAGGGAGTCCCGCGTGAAGAGGGGGAGGACGGAGAGGGCAGCATTATGCAAATGAAATGCAAAACAGGGCCGCGCCTCCGGAGGCCCCTGCTCTAGCACTTTTGGCCCCTGGAGGGGCTGCCCTGTCCTCCTCCTTTTGGGGACCTGCTTGGTTTCTCAGGACTGCATTGACTGAGATGCCCCTCAACAGATGGAGAAAGGGGACCGGGACCATGTTTCCCTATTTCTATCACTTTTTCAGGGGCAGCGCGAACCCCAAGTCTCTCACCCCCAGGGTGCTTCTGTGCTGTTGCCAGTCCCCTCCTTGGCCAAGGCACAGGCACCCCTGGGCCCTGTGTGTGTGTTGTCTGGGGAGCAGCCCTGGGGTGGCTGCCAGAGAGGGATGATTTATAAAGTGGAAACATCTTTAAAATGCGCCGGTGTCTGTGGGAGAGAACCGGGAGGAGAGGGAAAGAGGAGGAAGACGTAGACCCGGGCAGGACCTGGAGAGGTTCACAGGGCGGCAGGTCGCGGGTGGGGCTGGAATGGCAAGGAGAGCGTTAGGTTATCAGGTGAAGGGAGAAACTGAAGAGTTCAGGTTCAGGAACACCCTCCCCTCTCCCCTCCCTCCTCCACTATCTCATACTCAGTTTTGGTCCTGCTAGTACAGTTTAGATGTGAAAACGTCCCTTTGTCTGGCTGTGGGCCCCTAGTAAGATTTCCAAGGCACAAGATGGTGAAGCATCAAGGGCCAGGGATGGGGAGCCAGACCTCAGGGGCTTCTGGTCGGCTCACCTGCTTCCCTCTGTGCACCTCTCAGGCCAGGGGCTTGAGGTTCCCAGTCCTTTCCCTACCTCCATCTGTAAAATAATAAGTCTTTCTTCATATCATTGTATGTAAAGGCTTTAGCCTGGCTCCTGGCACATGTAAGCACCCAATACATGTTAGCAAATACTGTTCATCATAATAATTAGAGACATGTCTGGCATTAACTCAGCATTTTTTTTCTACTTTTTAGAGAATTCTGCTGAACTGCTTAGGGAATCGTGGGTCAAAGGAAACTAAAAGCTGGTGGTTTGCTGTGCTCAGTGTAGTGGTGCTGGCTCCTTCCGGTTTGCTGACTGGCAGGCTTGGCCAAATTTCCTTTGTTTTGTTGAGAGTGGGGGTTTGGCCTGCTCTCTGGTGTCAGTCTGGGAGGTGGCTTGGCCACCTAGGGCCTCTGTTGCAGAAGGAGCAGAGAGGTGTCGGGACAAAATTTGCTGCATCTGGGGGACGGAGAAAGAGGCCGCATTAGGGGGACCTGTCCGAAGGTGTCACATGGAGGAGCAGTCTTTGAGGAGAGTGGGGGCCAGGTGTCATAAGCCCTGCCTCTTCCCGGTTGAGCGCACCTGGGCAAGTCCCTACACTCTCCGAGGCTCAGAGGTGTCAGGTGAAACCGAGATGGCCACTGTGGAGCTACCTGCCAGCCTTCCTTTTTCATTTATTGTGAGATTCAAACCAGGGAGCTTGTGCTTGGCGGGCGGCGATGGTAAATTGTTGAGTGGATTAGAGGTGTGAGGAGGGGGGATTTATCCTTGCGATGGCCGGGATGTAGGGAGGGACAGAAGAGGACCCAGAACTTCCATTTTTAGGCAGTAGAAATGACCTTGTCTCTTGAAAAATACATTTTCTTTGGGCTTGTCTGGCCTCTGCCATTTTAAACAAAAGGTATTTGTGGTTCTCCTCAGTGGGGTTTCCTGCACCTGTGTGGGTCCTCGTCCCTCCCTCCCCCAACACACACACACACACACACACACACACACACACACACACACACTGGCTTCAGGCAGATATTTGTGCCTGATCCTAGTGGAGGCTTAGAGATGGACCTCAGGGAATGATGATTATAATTTTGAAATGGTCGAGGTGATGTTGGCCAATTATGCATTCATCACAGTCTTTCCCGTCTCTGGCAGAAAGTTGTCCTTGCACCAGTTCTAGTCTTTAGGCAAGTCTCTGGCCTCATCCCCCTCCCCCGCAGTCTCACAGACCCCCTCTCCTCCTAGTAGCAGCCCGCCGACTTCAGGGACCACTTTCACCGCTCTGACCCCAGTGTCGCCTCCTCCCCGCTGCCTCCCTCCCTTGGCAGCCTTGGAAGGCAGCTTGCTTTCCTGGGTCTTGTGACTCTACAGTGTCCTGTCCAGTGCTTCTCTCAGTTCTCTGCGTCTCTACTCTCACCCTTCTGGGGACACTTCTGTTCTCAGCAGGCAGCCTGGACCCTTCTTCTGAACCTTGAATCATAGATTCCTAGACTGCTTGGACTGGGGGAAAACCAAGAGAACATAAACCCGACCCCTGAGAAGGGAAGGCATTTGGCTCTGACAGATAGAAGCAGAGTTAGGCAGTTGCCAGTCTGCACAAGCCAAGCAGGTGATGCTCCACCCCCAGAACAGAACCCCGACTTTGAGAAAATTCCCTTGTCGGCTTGTTTATGGGGGCCTGTTCAAGGTGGAGTTATTGCTCTGCCCTAGAAACTGGGCTGGTTTGGGGCATGATTGTCCTCGGATTGAAGGGGGTGGGGGTGGGGGTAGACTGGAGGAAAGGAGCCCAAATGTTCTCAAGCCAATGTGAGTCTTTAGTCACAAGCCTCTTGCCTTAAGCCCTGGGAGATCTGAAGGCTGACAGAAAAGAGGGTCCCCTTCATTGGAGAGTGACTTTGAATTCGCAAAACAACTTGAGCTGGGGGATTAAATGCCAGCCACAGTTCAAGACATGGGTTTGTGAATGCTCGGGATCCCATTATGTCAGGTGTAAAATGGGGCCAGAGCCCTCTCTAGCCAGTCTCCGTCCCTCTCGGGCCCCTCTGGGTTCCCTCCCAGAACCCAGAGAAGTTTATGCCCTTGACTGCAGAGAGCAGATCCCTCTGTCCCTCCTCGCATCCCTGCCAAGTTTGATACATGTGAGAAACTGCATTTTCTCCCAAACACAGATAAAAGTGAGCTCCACAAAATTTAAATATAAACCTCCCCAATATGAAAATTTCCTAACCGTCTGACTGCTCGACTCCTAGGTCATGGTTTCACCACCAGATAAATCTCCGCTATCAGCCTTCATAGCCTGTTGAGTTCAATGTTGCTTGTGTTAGTGACAGTGAATTTGCGTTTGAAAAATGAACTACTGATGAGAACTCCTGTTGAACCTGTATTGTTTGTTATTCTGAAGCAAGGATTTGGCCCGGCTTAATCCCGGGCTTCAAAGCCAATTGCCCTCGCTCTGTATACAGAGCGTCAGAGCCCAGTGGCGTGGGTGATAAGAGAAGTAAGAGTTGAAGACACTGGGAAAGTGGGTTGGGGAGAGAGTGCTTTGATCTCTTTCTAAAGTATTTTCTGAAAGCAAAAGTCTATCAGAAGGAAGTGTCTTCAAAAAAAATCTGAGAGAAGCAACTGGCCTTCCAAAACAGCATCCATTTCACACACACACCCCCCCCCACTTCAGGGAAAATATTTCTTAAAAATTCTTGGAGTGAAGTAGAAGACTGTGTGTGTGTGTGTGTGTGTGTGTGTGTGTGTTGGAAATAAATTACATAGCGTTATCATTGCTCTCAAAAATCATTTGCTACAAAAGCTTTGGTCTCAGTATACACAGCACCCCTATCTCCTGCCCCCAAATTCAGCCTTAGCTGTGGGCACTGGCCTCTTTCCAGCACACCCAGAATTCTTTCTTAAGACCCCTAGAAAATGGGTAGGATTTTCCGTGGACTTCTATCCTTTTCCTACAGCCCTTTCCTTTCAAACCCTGGCCTCCACAGGCCTGTGTGTGTGTGTGTGTGTGTGTGTGTGTGTACATATTAATGATATTTACACACATATAATTTTTAATGTCAATTTTATTAAAGTAGAACATTCTTGCAGAAAAGTGAACAATCTTTTTTTTTTGGTCTAAAAATTTTTTTAATAATGTTTATTTTTTTCCATTATGGCTGCTTTACAGTGTTCTGTCAATTTTCTGCTGCACAGCAAGGTGACCCAGTCACACATACACATATACATTCTTTTTCTCACATTATCATGCTCCATCCTAAGTGACTAAGATACCATTCCCAGTGCGATACAGCAGGATCTCGTTGCTTATCCATTCCAAAGGCAATAGTTTGCTGAACAAATCTTCATTGTCCAGCTCTGCAGACTTTCCCAAAATGAACATACCTGTGTTACTATAGCCAGATGAAGCAACAGAACATTACTGGCCCCCCAGAATCCATCTCCTGCACCCTCCTAGTCTCTGCCACTCTCCACCTCGAACCACCTCTCCAAGACCCCTCACCCGCTGGGTTTGGTTTTACACCTACATTTCAGGGCAGGCGCAGGCAGCTGCTCCAGGGGTTCCTGAGCCCCTGGAAGAAGGTGGGGCGGCGGTGGATTTGAGGTCTGGGGGCCCGGCTGCTTAGAGAGGATCTGACGGGTTCCCTTGGTCGGAGCTTCCCTGCCCCTCTCCTTTCGGGATTGGGGGGGATCCACTAGGTCCGCGCCTTGAATTTGGCAACTGCCGCTGCCGTGGCCCTCTGAGCCCAGCTGAAACGTGCTCGTCCCCTCTCTCAGCATCGAGTTCGTATTTACGGATTTGTGGCCCCGAAACCCGCGCCCCGCAAGCCTCCAACGCCGGGAAACGTCCAAGGAAGCTTATCTTAGCAGTTCATTCTAAACCCATTTCCGAGTACGAAGTAGATAAGGCTCCAGGCCCCGCACCCTTTCAGAGCCTGTTTCGTGATCAGAGGAGAAACCCCCCGGCTTTCATCTCCTCCCCGGCCGGCCGGCGGGGCAGGGCGGCTTGTTTATTCCCTGGCGGAGCAGTTTCCGCGAGGGCCGGGCGCCCCCAAGGCCCGGGTTCCCGGAGCCAGAGAGGGGCGGGGGCGCGCGGAGGGCGCCGGGCGCAGAGAGGGGGCACGTGGAAGCGGGTGCTGAGGAGGGCGGAGGGAGAGGAGGATGGGAGAGGGGAGCCCGCAGGGGTCTGCGTGGCTGCAGGGTGTGGAAAAGGGCCAGGGCTTCAGGGCCAGCGCTGGTGGCTGGTGGCGCTGGCTGGCGGGCTGGAGTGTGATAGGCCAGGCGGAGGCATCGCTTCCCTTCGTGGCCCGCCCTCCCCATCTCACAGACGCTGGTTTTCAGATACATCTTCGGTCCTGATTCACAAATGCATTTGCATCTCACCCCGTGCTTTCATCTGCTTCAATAGAGAGGACATTTACAGCGCGGGATGAGCCCAGAGAAAGTCACAGCTCTCAGTCCAGCCTGGCCTCTGTGGCCTGGGTCCAGCCTTCCTGGTGGACACCCCCATGCCAGGCCCCTAGGCTGGAACCGGAGCCCCTCGGCTTGGGCAGGAGGCCTCTAGGGCTGCTGGAGCGTGTGCTTTGCTCACACTTAGGCTCTCCCTGCACCAGGCAGACCCTTCATCCTTCTGGAACCCGCGAGGTGGGGAGATGATAGTGCCCAGGGATCCACCGCCTGTGTTGCCAGAAGCAGCCACCAAACTGGACTCTCGCAGAGACGAGATAACCTGTTTCCATGAAGGCAGCGGTGCTCACGGAGCTGGGGCCAGCTCAGCCTGGAGCAGAGAGTGGGCCTTTGAACTCCCCATTCAGACCCGTATCCTGTCCTCGCTGCTTCTGAGGGTAGCTGCTCTGGGGAGAGGGGAGCTGGTGGGCAGGGGAGGCAGGGGCGAGGACACTTCTCCCTTCCCTGCCCGCTTCCCCCCAAACCTCAGGAGTCTGGTCCCCAGCCGGCCGGCTTGCAGGAGAGGCCAAATCACAGGATGCTAACTCGCCGCCAGCTGTTTTCTCTTGGCCCCTTTTGTGGACACTGGCCTGGGGGAAAGCCGTGTCTTCCCTCTGCCATTGCCACCTGGAGTGATGGCAGGAGAAACAGCCTTCAGGCCAGGGCAGCCCCAAGCCCAGCCAGGGGCTGCCCCATTTTGCGGCTGTTTCTGTAGCAGTTACAAAATGGTAGCCTGAAGGGGACAGGATTCTTGGCCTTCCCCAGGGAGGGGGTGGGGGACACACTCAGGCAACTGCTGCCTCCCTTTTGTAGCCTCAGGCCCACCAGGGGAGAGGCCAGGCCAGGAGAGAGGGTGGTGCCGGCTCCAGCTGTGCCCCCAGCGGGCAGGGGGCTGGTAAGCAGGAGGCCGGATTGGGTTGCCCCATTCCTGGAGAGGGGGGTGGGGCGGACATTTGAAAACGCTTTCAATTGACATCTGAGACAAATTCTTCCACACGGTTTATAAGTCCCTGGACTTGCAGCTCCAGCTTCCCTCCTCCCCCCAGGCAGGCACACATGCGCACTGCGTGTGCCCCAGCGCACACGTGGTCACACAGCTCCCACACCCTGGGCCACCGCAGTGCTCTCTGTGGGCCTGCGCAGGCTGGGGTGAGGGGTAGAATGGAACCCTGGCACCTCTGGGTCCTGGCCTGGGCTGGTTGTAGGGTTTGCCAGCTTGGGGAGGCCTTAATCCCTTCTGGAAGCCTTGCCCTGTCAAGGTAAGCTGGTACCCTGGGGGGACTCCAGGCATCTGTTTAAGGTGTTTGAGCTTCTCTTGAGAGTCCCTATGCTGTCCCTCGGCTTCCCCAAGGCTGACGGCCTGGGCACTCTACCAGCTCAGGGATTTGGTTCCCGATGCCTTTTGTGTCTTCAGTTAGATTTGGAGGAGTTCCCATCGTGGCTCATCGGTTAACGAACCTGACTAGCATCCATGAGGATGTGGGTTCGATCCCTGGCCTTGCTCGGTGAGTTAAGGATCCCGCCTTGCCATGAGCTGTGGTGTAGGTCACAGACATGGCTCGGATCTGGCGTTGCTGTGGCTGTGGTGTAGGTCGGCAGCTGCAGCTCCGATTGGACCCCTAGCCAGCCCTAAAAAGCAAAACAAACAAACAAAAGATTTGGCTCCCACCCCTCTCTTGGGGACATCTTTGTGGGAGATCAGCTCATGCAGCCCTTCCCCTGCTTGGGGGAGGCTGACCAGAGAGGGAAGTGACTTTGATAAGGTTGCAAAGTTCTGGCCGGTGCCGAGATCTCTTGCTAAAGGGGCAGCGCCTCTTAAGGGCTTCTGTCCCCTCGCCCACTCTGTGCCATCTCTCCTGGTGCTCCGTCCATGCCTCTGCCTCACCCTTTGGCTTCCCCCAGGAGGATGTTCCCCAGCTACAAGGTCAAAGTCACAGGCATGAATCCCAAGACCAAGTACATCCTGCTGATCGACATTGTCCCCGCGGATGACCATCGCTACAAGTTCTGTGACAACAAATGGTAAGAACCCGGGACCCTTCCTGCTTTCCCTCCAGGGCCCTTCCCATCCCCATCCCCATCCCCATCTGATGTTTGGTCCAGGGACTCACCAGTTAGTCCCAGTGATTGGCTAGATCCGCAGCCTCCGGAAGCAGCCTGCCGAGGGGTGCAGGGTCGGCCATTGTCTGCACACCTGCTGCAGGTGGGGCGGGGGCCGGGCCTGAAAACAAGCCACAGTGCTTGGGTGTCAGGTGGATTTCAAGAGTCTGTGCTCGCCCCACAGCCCTGGACCAACAGGGTCGGTGACTGTGGTGTGGGTGACAGATGAGCCCCAGCACTGGGCGGGTTTGGGTGCTGGCAGTGCTGTGTTGCTTTGGTTGGGGGGTGGGGTGGAGGATAGGAGCCGTTTGCCTCGGGGGGACTTTGATAGTCAGCAGCTGGGGTCCAGTTACCTGGGCTGTGGTCCCTTTCTCCAGTTTCTCTACTTACTTTGCTCTTGGGCCGCACCAGAGAGCACGGGCCTGTTGAAGGTCAAAACCAAGCTGGGACTGGCTAAATAAAGGCTGGGCTGCTTTGCCCGAGTCCGTCCCGTTAGCGCACCCTGTCTGCCCCCAGAGCCCAGGAGAGCGCTCCAGGAGAGGGCTGCTGAGTCAGGCAGCCCAGCCCGTGGGCTCCCTCCGCGGCAGGTGGGGGGAGGGCCTCCGAGCCTGGGCTGAATCCGGATTCGATGGCCAGATCCTGCCGAGGGTCTGTTTCTGTTCTCTCTCTGGGCTGGGTTGGCATGCAGAGCAGCTTCTGGCTGAAGGCACCAGTTAGTTTCTTACCATTGTTTTGAGGGCAAGCAACTTAAACGTCGCCTACATCCTCTGAGATGGACCTCCAGAGAATAAAATCGGTGACATTTAAAAGTTGTAAATATAAATAACACAGATGCAGACGTGCCTAAATCTCCCCACCATCTACTTGCGATTAGACCCATTCCCTCTAGTCGATCATCACATTTCTCTGTAGTTTCCTTTTCTCTTCCTACTGCGGTGAAATTGAAGCGGTTCAGAAGTGCTCTTCCTCTTCCGCACTCTCTCCTCCGCCCCCAGAGTCCTACTAAACTGAAGCTGTGGTAGGACCAGTGGTGGTTTTTACCCCCGGTGTCGGGGGATTGGCTCTCAGAGGGGACAGGGGACCCGGGCTCCCGCAGGCCACAGGGCGATCAACCGCTCTGGCCCTCCGTGCTCTGTTGGCAGGATGGTGGCAGGGAAGGCCGAGCCGGCCATGCCAGGAAGGCTCTACGTCCACCCAGATTCTCCTGCCACGGGGGCCCACTGGATGCGGCAGCTGGTCTCCTTCCAGAAGCTGAAGCTGACAAACAACCACCTGGACCCCTTCGGCCATGTAAGAATGGGTCTGCCTGGGAGTTCCGCTATGGCTCAGCGGTAATGAACCCGACTAGGATCCACGAGGTTGCGGGTTCGATCCCTGGCCTCGCTTAGTGGGTTAACGACCCAGCGTTGCTGTGAGCTGTGGTTACAGGTCGCAGATGGGGTGCGGATCTGGCGTTGCTGTGGCTGTGGAGTTGTCCAGTGGCTATAGCTCTGATTTGACCCCTAGCCTGGGAACCTCCACAGGCCACAGGTGTGGCCCTAAAAAGCCGGGGAAAAAAAAAAGAATGGGCCTGCCTGGCTTCGAGGGCGAGTCCTGGGGCAGTGCTGGGGGTGCGACAGTCACGATCCAGGGTAGGGATGTGGAGGATCCACTCGGGCCTTGGCACTTTCCAGGCCAGTTTGCCGAAGGAGCACAGGGTCTGACCCTCACAGAACAGAAGCAGAACGGCCTTCCCCCAGCACTTACTGGTGGGTAACTTTGGGGAAGTTTCTTAGCCTTTTGGAGCCTTAGTTTCCTCATCTAGAAAATGGCAATGACCATGTGAGCATTAAATGAGAAATTCTGCCCGAGGCACTTTGCACCCAGGAGGCTCTAAATAAATGGCAGCTATGACAGCGATGATGATGGACCAAATCTTAGCTTCGGTTCCCCCAAGCGTGGCCTTGCTGGACCCTAAGATAAATCACCCTTCTTGAGAAAGAGTCTCTGATGAGTTCTGAAGCCTCTGTCTGGCGTATACCATCTGCCTGGCCTGGCAGCCGCCTGCCCTGGAACGGAAGGCCTCCCTCTGGCTCCCGTTGTCAGCGGCTTCCTGGCCTTGCCCCGGGACCTGGCTCTCGCAAGAGAGATTCTGAAGCCCCAGGGATGCTGTCGCTGACGCCCCGTCCAGGCTGCTGAAGCTCATTCTTTCCCCATCTGGCCCTGGCAGACCCACAGAAAGCTTTTTATGTGGAAATTTTTAGCTCAAGTGTGTGGCAAACAGAAGCCTGGGGACCCGGTATCATCTGCCAGGGAGCAGGCCTCGCCCCTCGAGGCTACCCCTGGTTGCCCTGGAAAGGCAGGGTGGGGTGTGGTGGAGCCGGTGCTGTTGAGGCTCCTAGATGCAGTTGCCCAGGCTGCACGCACAACACTCAGCATGTGGATGGTGGAGGGAGGGGGCGTGCAGGCTTGTGCCTCTGCTATGCCGTGGTTTTCTTTCTGGGGAACAGTGTGCAAATCAGAAATCTCTGAATTGCGGTTCCTCCAGGAAAATGCTAGCGATGCTTCATTTCTGATTCATGGGTAACTGGCAAGCAGCCTTTAGTTCTACTTTTCAGAGTCTGTCTAATTCTCTTGGGAGTCTTTGGTGATCTATCAACCCGCAATTAGGAGAATGCTTCATCGGCATAATAAACTCCTGACTTACCTGTCTTGCAAGCAGCATGGGCTTTCCCATGCAGGGCGGCAGATGCCATTGGGTGTGTGTGGCAGAGACATGCAGGTGTGCACAGTGACATATGTTCGTGCAGCTTCAGCCTCTCACGGGGACAGGGACCAGCCACCCTCCTATGGGAAGGGTAGGCCAAGTCCACATGTCTCAGAGCACAGGGCTTTATAATGAGGCCAGAGGGGCCTCCCAGGTCTTACTGGGCACCATTCTGGCCAAGACTTTGCTCTCACTCAGTCCCTGCTTGGCCTCCTCTGCTCAGCAAAGCTGTAGCACCAACCCCAGAAGGTTAGTGAGGGCCTCTGTGGAGGGAGGCAGGGAACCACACCTCTGCCCACAGTGACACACACCCGAGAGCCTGTGGGACAGAGCGCCGAGTGGGCGCACAGCTTGGCGGGAGCTGAATCTTCTGGTGCGTGACCAGAAGAACCCAGGGATCAGAGCGCTGGCGTGAATTTTGGATGCACAGCTTGCTCTCGTGATCCCACCTGCAAGGAGCCTCCGAGGGCTCTCGGCCTCCCGACCCCTGCAAAAGCTGCAGGCGTGGGAGCAGGTGGGGGTTTTAGGGAGCAGCAGAGACACCTCCCCTTCACAGCCCAGCAGTGGGTTTTCCCAGCCTGGCTTGCCTCTTTGGTGGCCCTACTAGGGTCCATGGGGGTTTGTGGTAACCCTGCATAACCTCTTGATTCTGGGCCAGTCGGGCTGCTCGTTTGGAGTCATGATGTCTTGGTGTGTGTGTGTGTGTGTGGAAGGGGGTTTGCCCCTGGTTACAGGTGCCGCACCGTAGGGGGCGCGCCTCTCCCCGGGGGGCGGGGAGGGATATCCCCACTCTAACTCAGCTTCCTCCCCAGAGGGTTGGGGTGCAGCACATCTTCCTTCTCCCCATCCCCACGTCTGCCCAGCACGTGCAGTCTATGGGCTACAGCACCCCCTGAAGGGTGGCAGGGCTCAGGGCTACGAGGTGATGTCTCAGGAGCTGAGCGTGGACTCCTGCTTTCTGGTGCCTCCCCCGTGCTCTTTTGGCTTCTTTACTTGTCTTCCTGGACCCAGGGCTTGAGCTGTCACAGCTTCAGCCATTTAGAGCGTCCCTGGAGGAGCAGCCTTTGACCGTGCAGCAGGCTGGGAGGGTGAACCAACCTCATCAGGGCAAAGCGGCCATCTGGACCTTGGCGTTCTGCTCCTGCTTGGTCTGTGCCAGCTGGAGTGGTGAGCCCTCCGAGTCGCCCTTTGCCTTGTCCCCCTGCAGGCCTGGCACCCTTTGGCTTCTCAGTGCCGGAGCCTGGGGAAGGGGCCTCCTCGTGCTGTGAACTTGCCCCAGACCCGTCCATCTGCATAGCTCACGTCCACACTTTCAATTTTCCCTAAAAGCTTCCAGACCTCAAGGAACTTTCTCCAGCCATACGGACTGTGGACTTTCCCCTCGGGTCTCACAGTATCTCGGGGACTTTAGCAGAGGCCTCCCTTTTGCAGCCTACCCCCCGGCCCCCCCTCAGACCGTATGGCCACACATGTTCCGAAAAGACAGGACTGGGTTCCAACTGGAAAACTCCTGCAAGGCCAGGAGGACCCTCTTTTCTTGAGGGTAGGCTCGGGGTATGACCCCTGGGTTCCAGGCATAAGCCTAAGGGGGCAGAGGACGGGCAGGCAGTAGGGGCAGAAAGGATCAGGGGCTACGGCAGGACAGGGCCGCCCCAGTTCAGCTCCACTTCTCTGGTTCCCGTGCTGCCCATCCTTCTTGCCACCCCCACGCTGCCCCCAGCAGAGTCCTGTGCCCGGTGGCCATGTGATGGGAAGAGCAGCTGCTTGGGGAAGTTGAGGAGGGTGTCCCTGGTCTGGGGCGTGAGTCCTGCAACAGGATGTGGAGACGGCTGGCACGTGGGTCTTCTCTCCTGATGCGGAAGCACGGAGGAGATGGCTGCGGTGGGCTCTGTGTGTGTGTGTGCACGCGCGCACGCGTGTGCGTGTATGTGTGTGTGTGAAGGGCGAATGACCATCTTCACCACGTCTTGTGTCTCAGGACCCCCAGACTGCCCAGGTAAAAAGGTTAGCTTATAATTTCTGACAGAGCACGTCTAATTCTTCCAGAGGCTGCGTTAGCCCCAGACTAGGGGTGTTGGGCTGCAGCTCCCAGGCCACAAAGTGGCACATGCATCGTCCCCTCATTGTGCTCCTCCTCCAGCCACAGGCCCCTCAGCCTAGTTAGTTACTCCTGAGCCTGGGAGACAAATGCCCCTTCTTCAGGGAGACAGTTCGGGGTCCCCACTCGGAGCACCATGCACCATTCCGAACTTCCCGCAGTGATAATTTTATCCTTATTTATTTGTCAAATTTGTTTTTGAATAGGAAATACATTCACATGGTTTAAAAAGCAATCAATGAATAAATTAAAAATGTCTGCGATGTGGGAGTTCCCTTTGTGGCTCAGCAGTTAACGAACCCGACTAGGAACCATGAGGATGCGGGTTCGATCCCTGGCTTCGCTCAGTGGCTTAAGGATCCGGCGTTGCTGTGAGCTGGGGTGCAGGTCACAGACTCGGCTTGGATCTGGCATTGCTGTGACTGAGGTGTAGGCCAGGGGCTGTAGCTCCAGTTCAACCCCTAGCCGGGGAACTGCCAGATGCCGCAGGTGTGGCCCTAAAAAAAATATCTGCAATGAGACGTCTCCCTCCACTGTTTCCCCATCTACCTAGTTTTTTCCAACTCTGGCCACAGGTAACCACTGAAACATTTCTTTTTAGGGTTTCATTTTGCTCATTCAGGCAGAATATAGATTCTCAAATCCCTTCTTTTTGACACAAAAGGTAACATAAACACTTTGTATTTTGCCTCATAAACTTAGTGTATTGGAGACCATTCCATTCATATAGAATGCCTCATTTTTTTTTTTAACAGCTGCATAGAATTTCATTACGTTTGTCCATTAATTATGTAGCCCATCCTTAATGAAGGAATTAGATGTTTTCCTATATTTTACTCTTTCAGTTAGGCTTGTACATATGACATTTTATACCAGCGCCAAGTATTCTTTGTGATAAATGCCTATTTGAGGCACATTCGGATTGGTGATTTGTAATTTTGCCTCCCCCTGGAGTTGCGCTGCTGTGTAATCCTACCGTCCCTGGAGCCGGGAGCCTCACCCAGCAACGGGAGAGAAAAAGTTTTGGATTTTTGCCAGTCTGATGGGTGAAACATAAATATTAGTTTTAGTTTCAATTTATATTCCCTTTACTATGAGTGAGATTAAGCATCTTTTTTTATATGCGTCTCCTCTTCTGTGCACAGCTGTCCTTATCCTTTGCTCGTTTTCCTCTTAGGTTTTTTAAAAACTCCACTTTCCCATTATCTGGGAGGTTTATAAATTAGGAAGACTTAGCTGCTCTCTGTGGTGTTGACTCGCTCCCGTTTGCCCAGTTTGTCACGTGTCTTTCACTTTTGTCTCTGGTGGCGTTCCTACACAGAAGTTTTTGATTCAACGTGTGGGTCTTTTCTCCATGGGGTCTGGATTTTGAGTCATTGAAAGCCTCTCTCCACTCCTGACTTGTAATGGAATTTTCTTGTGTTTTCTTCTAGTATTTTATGGATTTATTATTACCTTTAAACCATTGATCCTTTTGGAATGTATTCTGGCTTCGAAATGAGCTGTGAATCCAACTTATTTTTTCCTAGAGAAAAAATTACTGGTCCTAACACCAGTAATTGACTAGTTCTCTTCCCTGGCTGGTTTAGGATGCCGTCTTCTACACACGAAGTCCCCTTCGGAATCTGTCTGTTTGCGGGCCAGGGCCTTAACTGTTGAGACTTCATAATAGGTTTTAGTGTCTGGCAGGCTTGGTCGCCCCCACTGCTCTTCCTTTTCAGTTTTCTTGGCTGGTCTTGTCTGTTTTTTCATATGAGCTGGAGACTCAGCTTGTCGTGTTGAGAAAGAAACTTATTTTTATCAGAATCTCTTTAAATTAGAAATTTGCTTAGGGAGGGTGGGCAGGAATGCCCTTCTCTTGGTTGAAGTCTGCTTTCTGTCCTTCAGAAGTGCCTGCAGGTTTTCTTCCCACACGTGTCCTGTTAGCCATTTCATCTTGTCTGCTGCTGTTACAAAAGCAGTCTTTCTCCCCCTGCTCTTTCCCATCATCGGTTTTTCCTTGACTTTGGATGACTGTGCGACTTCCCCATGAGCTGGTAAACCATGAGAATTTTCATCGCCGTTGTGCCCTAGTGCCTGACCGTGTGGGTGGTGGTGAGCCGTGAGTGTGCGAGTGTGTGAACCCACTGAAAGGGGTTTCTTGAGACAGAGAAGGCTCTTCTCCACCAAGAGCTGATGTCCGTCCAAAGCATATGCTACCGTGGCCCCAGAACTATTGCTCTCTCTCTTTTCCTCCCACGTGGGCTGAGCCCCGACCATGCGCCAAACCTCCCTGGGCGCTTTGGGAGACAGACTCCCCACGTGACTGCAGGCCAGGCCCCGCCCTCCCCAGCCAGGTGCCAGCTCAGGTTTAGTACCAACATTGGCTCTTGCTTCCCATCTCTGTCTGAAGTTGGGCAGGTACCTTCAGCTCTTGGAGCCTCGGTCCCTTGTCTGTTAAAATGGAGCTAATAAGAATATCTACTTTATAGGGAAAGTAGAAGGTGCATCAAATACTCAGCACAGGGCTTGGTGCCTAGGCTGTGCTCAGTGAATACTGGCCGTCCTGGCTGTGACTGGAGAGGAGGCAGGGACGCTGCTGCCCTCACTGGCCCAGGCCTCTTGAGTCAGCTGATGGGCTGTGTGACTCAATCCTAGTTTGGATATTCTTTGGGCATCTCTGGTCTCAGTTTTGCCTTTCTTGTTTACTAAGCTGCAGGTCTTGCTTCCTAACCTCTTTGCAGGGCTGGAGAGGGTAAGAAGCGGGGTGGAGAAGGTTGTCTTCAAAATAGGATGCAGGAGAAAATCTGGGTTTACTACACGATCACTAGCCCCACTTGTCGTACGGCTGGTGTCCCGCTACGCTGTGCTCAGTGATGGGTGATGGCCTGGCGAGTCCCTGTCCCTCCGGTGTTGGGTGGAAACCTTACGGTTCATTACTGAGCTTGTTGTAGAGCCGTGTATGCTTCCTCGGAGGCCATCTGGAATCTTCTCAGGATCTGATCTCCAACCTGCTCTGTGTCCCTGGGCAAGTCGCGTTGCCACCACTCGCCTCCTGGTCCTCAACTGTAAAGTTAGAAGGCGGGACTGGAATGATCTCTAAAGCCTGCCTCTCCATGCCCTGATGTTCTGTGATCCCAACGCAGATAAATCTGGGCCTCATTAGCCAGGCACGCTATGGTGAGAGCTCTTGAGGAGATGGATGTTTGGCGCTATCACAATTGTTAAAATAGAACAGGCTTCTGAATTGTAGCCAGAACCTAATGAATCCCATTTCTGTAAAACACTGATGATGACGGGACCAGCCGTGTAGTGAGGTCTGTTGACGTGGCTGGTCCATTTGGCCCAACATTCTCTGCAAGGAATATAAACGCAGGGCTCTGGCCGAGGAGTTTAATGTGGCGCCTGAGGAACTTCCGAGTAAAGCCAGGTATGAGTCACCGAGCTGGTTTCTCGTTCTCCCACGCTGCTGAGACACGTGCTGCAGTTTATATCCGCTTTGGTTCCATGGGTGAGACTGTCTTCCAGACACACCTGTCCAGGTTCCAGTCTCTCAGGGTCAGGAGGGGTGTTTGGGACCACGTAGTTCAAGCGCCCACTTTACAGAGGGGGACCCCAGTGACCGGAGGGGGAAAAGCTTGCTCAGGACTTGCAGCTGGCGGGCAGAGAAGCTTCTGGGCCCCTCTGGGCTTCTCTGTGGCCGGGGCTGCCACTCCCCGCAGGGCCCGCACTCGCTCTTGCAATTCTGGCAGTTTCTCTCCTCCCAGATTTCCCTGCCAGCCTGTCTGGTTCCCTCCTCTAGAAGGTGTGTTTGGCAGTGTCTCCACCCTCATCATCGAGGACTTTGTCTGATGGGCTAAAAAGTTCGGCCTTTATCCCAAGGGGTGAGAGGGAACCATGGCAGGTGGCTTTTTGAAGAGAAGACATTTACTGAGCCCGAAATTCTGGCAGGAGGGGTGCGGGGCATGGGAGACAGAGGAGGAAATACAAAGGGCCCTGCTCTCAGGTGTTCAGACTTCCTGGACGGAGCCGGAGGTTCTAGGCAGGGGAGTGACCTGATCTGATGTGTGGCAGGTGAAAATGGTCAGGACGTAGATGGAGGTGGGGAGGAGGCTGCCTCCAAACCCAGCGAGAGGAGAGGAGGCAGGGCCCGAGCTGGCCGCGCAGCGGGAACGAAGAAGGCTTTGTTTTACAGGTGTAGTCACAGGACTTGGTCACTGACCGACCCCGGAGGTGGGTGATGGAGAGAAGGGGGTTGGATGGTGCCCGCGACTCCGACTGGATGATTACAGCCTGTAACTGCCCTGGGAACAGAGGAGCAGGGTGGTTGCTGCTATTTGTCCCAAGGTGTCCTTAAGGGATGGCACAGCCTCACCACGCAGATGACGGTGGCATCTGCTTTGAGTCTGCCAACCGGTTGTCTGTGTTCTCCCCTTGTGTCCCCACCCCCACCCCGGGAGAGCTGGAGTGACCAGGGCTGGTCCCACATGCCGGGAGCGTGTGAGTGATCATGGGAGGGTTGTCTGTGCACAGGTTTAATTGCTATTCTTGACCTGAAAAATGCCATAGAGGTTATCTTGTCTCTAGTGAGCAAAGAAAGATGAGAGAAGAGGGGCCAGAGACTGAGGTCATGGCCCAGGGCTTCCTCCTCCTCACGCGTTCCTGTTTTGTAGTAAAGGAGCCTGGAAGTACAAAAGGAATGAAAGATACGGCCTTTTCTTTAGAGCAGTTTATAATTTCATTGAAGGGACAAGAAAAAACCAGAAGCCTTTTGGGGGCAGCACAATAGTAGATAATGTACAGGAAGGAAGTTTCGGAATTAGGAGTTCAGAGCAGGACCTAGTAATCTGGGAAGGCTTCCTGGAAGAGTTGAGCCTAGAAGGTGAGGAAGGATGGGAAAGGACGATTAAGACAGCAGAGGGGGAGTTCCTGTCATGGCTCAGTGGCTCAGTGGTTAACGAATCCGACTAAGAACCATGAGGTTGCGGGTTCGATC
>PVHT020001178.1:5545458-5564220 GCA_004024745.2 Catagonus wagneri
CCTGGCACTACTGTGGCTGGGGTATAGCAATGGTATAGTAGCTGTAGAATGGGAGGGGGGAGTTCCCGTCATGGCTCAGTGGTTAACGAATCCAACTAGGAACCATGAGGTTACAGGTTCGATCCCTGGCCTTGCTCAAGTAGGTCAAGGAGCCTGGCACTGCTGTGGCTGGGGTATAGCAGTGGTATAGCAGTTGTAGTGTGGGAGTTCCTGTCATAGTGGTTAACAAATCCGACTAGGAACCATGAGGTTGCAGGTTCGATCTCTGGCCTCAGTGACGGCTACAGCTCCTGTTAGACCCCTAGCCTGGGACTCAAGGAGCCTGGCACTACTGTGGCTATAGTATAGCAGCTGTAGCTTGGTTCCAGTCGTGGCTCAGTAGTTAACAAATCCGACTAGGAACCATGAGGTTGTAGGTTCGATCCTCGCAGGAATCTGATCTGGCATCCATACTGGCCGCCAGGTGATCGAACCTGCTTGCTTGGGCCTCCTGGGAACTTGGGTCCTTCAGTTGCCTTCTACAGCGTGGGGAACAGTACAGGGTGACTGAGTACCTGAGAGGGACTAGGGGACTGAACTCCCCTCTGCTGTTTTTGTCTTGTTTCTAGGTTCCCAGGCTAGGGGATCTAATCGGAGACTACACCACAGCCACAGCAATGGGGCATCCGAGCCGGGTCTGTAACCTACACCGCAGCTCCCTGAGTGAGGCCAGGGATGGAACCTCATCGTTCCTAGTCAGATTTGTTAACCACTGAGCCACGACGGGAGCTGCCCCCTCCCAAGCTACAGCTGCTATACCCCAGCCACTGCAGCACCGGGATCCGAGGCCAGGGATCGAACCTGCAACCTCATGGTTCCCAGTCGGATTCGTTAACCACTGAGCCACGACTGGAACTTCCCCCTCCCAAGCTACAGCTGCTAAACCCCAGCCACAGCAGTGCTGGGCTCCTTGACCCACTGAGCGAGGCCAGAGGATTGAACCTGCAACCTCATGGTTCCTAGTTGGCGTCAACTACTGAGCCACGACAGGAACTACCCCCTCCCATGCTATAGCTGCTATACTACTGCTATACCACAGCCACAGCAGTGCCGGGCTCCTTGAGCCACTGAGCGAGGCCAGAGGATTTGAACCTGCAACCTCATGCTTCCTAGTCAGATTTGTTAACCACTGAGCCACAAGGGGAACTCCCCCTCTGTTGCCTCTGCTGTCTTAATCGTCCTTTCCTATTCTTCACCTTCTAGGCTCAACTCTTCCAGGAAGCCTTCCCAGATTACTAGGTCCTGCTCTGAATTCCTAATTCCGAAACTTCCTTCCTGTACGTTATCTACTATTGTGCTGTCCCCAAATGGCTTTTTTTTTTTTTGGCTTTTTGCCTTATCTAGGGCCGCACCTGCGGCATACGGAGGTTCCCAGGCTAGGGGTCTAACAGGAGCTGTAGCTGCCGGCTTTCACCACAGTCACAACAACGCGGGATCCAAGCCGCATCTGTAGCCTATAGCACAGCTCTCGGCAATGCCGGATCCTTAACCCACAGAGCAATGCCAGGGATTGAACCTGCAACCTCATGGCTCCTAGTCGGATTCGTTAACCACTGAGCTATGATGGGAACTCCACGGCTTCTTGTTTTTTCTTGTCCCTTCAATGAAATTATAAACTGCTTTTCTTTAGAAAAGGCCATATTTTTTATTCCTTTTGTACTTTCAGGGGGCCCCAGGAGCCCCTTCCCAGACTCCCGGAGGCCTCTTCTGGCAGGCCTTGTGCCCCTCAGTCCCACTCTGACTTCTTTATCTGGCAGGCCTTCACCTGGGCAGTGAGTCCCTGGCTCCAAGACCTGGTTAGGGGTTTGGGGAGCTCTGTGCTTGCCCCCTAAAGGGTGCAGAGGTTTGTCCCTGAGGGCCAAGGGGGCAGCGGCCAGTGCAGAAGCAGAAGGGCTAGCCAGTTCTTGCTGGATGGAGCTGCCCAGCCCAACGAGGAGCCAGGGAGGCCAGAGCCCACAGACTGGCTCCCGCCGGCCCACTTCCTCCGCTGAGCCTCTCTGGGGGCTGCCTCTGTCCCCGGGTGTGAGGAAAGCGGAGCCTTGTCAGACTAAGGCTCTGGTCCAGGCTTGCCATGGAAGAACCTGTCTCGGGCCCTTTGCTTGGCACTCCGGTCACTCAAGGGTTAAATCTTGCACTAAAGCTTCAGCGCCAGGCCTGAGGCTGGGAACCTGGAGGGGTGGGAGGCAGCAGGGGCCAGCCCAAGCGAGGGGCACCCCCCCCTCCCCCGTGGAGAGAAGGAAGCTGGGAGGGGACCAGGGCCTGAGGGCCAGCCTCTTCCAGCCAGGACCGGAGCCAAAGGGTTAACGAAAGCAGCGGTGCTGATAAAATACCCCAAATTCCTGGTCCTACCTCCAATGGGGAGGGCGTCTGGCAAATGTCAACGATAAAAAATACATTTTAGTGGCACATGATGCTGCCGCTACCGTGGGGCACAGCCGAATCGAGCAGGTTTGGGGCCGCAACTACGCAACTACCGTGTGCTACTCCCAGGGCTCTGGGCCGGTGAGCCTCCGGGGCCCTGCACGTAAACTCGGCGCCGGGGCCGCCCACCTCCCCCGTCCCCAGGCACCCTCAAGGGCTGTGGGTCCCGGGGCGCCTCTGGCCTTCTCTGGCCTTACTTTAGGGGCTTGGCTTGCCTCCCACCTCAGTACCTTGAACTCCAGCCTGTGACGGACGGAGCTCCTGTCCAGCTGTGAGCTGCCCGGGGCAGGTCCGAAGGCAGGGTGCATCTGGATGTCCCCAGCATCCCCCTGGCAGGCCTCTGTGAAGGAAGAGACGAGTGGGTGGGGGAGGTCCGCGGGGGACATCTCCTCGGTGGCCCCCCTCCCCCATTCTGCAAACCTCTGGGCTGTGAAGCTGCTCTTGTTCCTGACAAATGTGAGAGGCGGGCAGCATTTCTAGGAAAGGCGGGTCCCAAATAAGCGTGTGTGTGGAGGGGGGGCGAGGGGGGGAGAAGAGCAGGAGAGGAGGGAGAGTCGCCAGGGGAAGGGTCAGCCTGCAGGACTGGAAGCTGAGGCTCAGAGAAGTTGAGGGACCTGCCTGCAGTCCCACAGTGAGTCAGTGGCACCTGGAATTTTGCCTACAAATCAGGATTCCTCCCACTACACTGGGCTGAGTTCATCAGGAGCCTTTTCCCCCTCTCTCTCCCTCTTTCTCTTTTTTCCCTTTTTTTAGGGCCGAACCCACGGCATGTGGAGGTTCCCAGTCTAATCGGAGCTATAGCTGCCAGGCTATACCACAGCCACAGCAACGTGGGGTCCGAGCTGCGTCTGCGACCTACACCACAGCTCACGGCCACGCCGGATCCTTAACCCACTGAGCGAGGCCAGGGATCGAACCTTCAACCTCATGGTTCCTAGTCAGATTCGTTAACTGCTGAGCCACGACGGGAACTGCTCCCTCTCTTTTTTCTTCCCTCTCAGTCTCTCTTCTCTCTCTCTCTTTTTTGGCCATGCCAGTGGCATGTGGAAGTTCCCAGGCCAGGGATCAAACCCATGCCACAACAGCGACCGGGCCACTGAAGTGACAACACCGGATGCTTAACCCACTGCACTGCGAGAGAACTCCCACTGGGAACTTCTAAGCTGTTTCCTTACCCGTTACCACAGCGACGTGCCTATAACATCTAGGCGGTCCTGGGACCCGGTGTTGGTGCTGGAGCAGAGAGGCCGCGTGGGGCCCGTGGGAGAGTTCTTCATTTGGGAGGTTTGGATCTTTCTGGGCTCAGCCCCTGTAGGCAGGATTTTGAGGAGAAGGAAAGCTGCCCCGGGCATGAGGCTGAGGACAAGAGGAGAGGGGACCTGGAGCTCGGAAGGAAACCCTTCTCTTCCAGATCATCCTCAACTCCATGCACAAGTACCAGCCGCGGCTCCACATCGTGAAGGCAGATGAGAACAATGCCTTTGGTTCCAAAAACACAGCCTTCTGCACCCACGTGTTCCCAGAGACCTCCTTCATCTCTGTGACCTCCTACCAGAACCACAAGGTACGGCGGCAGCCCCGCCACCGCCCCCACCACGGACACCGCCTGGCATTTCTGTGCCAAACACAGGCAGGAAGTGGAGCCCCTATGCAGCGGGGCCGAGGCGGGCGGTGCGGGCACCTGCTAAGTCCTGCAGGGCAGTGAGAAGGGGAATTCTGTGCTGGAGCAAAGACCAGACTCCTGCACAAGGGGACTGGGGTCTCTGTGCTGGGGATGGACAGAGTTGGCAGCTGTGAAAACCAGGAGCATGGACCTGTGGCTTGACTGTTGGGCCCTTTCGTTCTACAGTTTATTCTCCCTGGTAGGATTCTGGGTCTGCAGAGAGGGTGGGAGGGAATGAGGAGAGGAGCCCTGGGGCGCTGCCAGCTGCAGGGGAGCAGGTGACTGAGCCCCACGGAGGCCCTTCCCAGGCAGCTGTCGGAAGGGTCCCGCATGTCCTGGCCCACCTCTCCCCAGAGACCGATGGTCCCAAACTGCCTCCCGATCCACAGGCGCCACCTTCCCCCACTCCCTCTGCCTTTGCCTGCACCACCCTTCTCTGAAGCTTTCTCATCTGCCTATTGGGATTGGCCAGTGGGGGGAAGGGCCTTAGGCTGTGGAGGAACTTAGGCAGAAGAGTGACAGAATCAGGGAATCGGATCTGTATTTAGAATGGTCACGCCAAACCTGATGTGGCAGTGGCACCGGACAGGGCTGACATCGATGGGGAGCTGTTACAGGCGCCCGGGAGAGAAGGATGACAAGCTGAAGCCAGGTAGCAGAGTGGGCGGGAGAGCAGGAGCCGGAATCTGGAAGACCTGCAGCAAGTGGACCGGCTAAGAGCCAGTGATGTGAGCAAGGCCAAGGACGCGAGCAAGATGCACCTTTCCGCAAACACTGCTGCCGCGGAGTCTGGAACATGCCTGGGGTGGGGGAGGGGGCCTGAGGCCAGCCCAGCCCTCTCCCCCCGTAACTCTGCCATGTGTCCTCTCCTGACAGATCACACAGCTGAAAATTGAGAACAACCCTTTTGCCAAGGGATTCCGAGGCAGTGACGACAGTGACCTGCGTGTGGCCCGGCTGCAGAGGTGGGGCTGCCCCCCCCCGGGGGGGCGTGGGGTGGGGCGGGGGGAGGGCCGGGTTCAGGCGCGTGGACACAGTAACCCTCAAAGTATCTTCTCTGTCTTCTTTCCCCCTCTGACTGTCCTCCCCTCGCCTCCAGCAAAGAATATCCCGTGATCTCCAAAAGCATCATGAGGCAGAGGCTTGTCTCCACCCAGCTCTCGTCCAAGCCTGACGTCAGCCCCCTGCACGGGGCTCACCAGGCGCTCCAGCACTACCAGTACGAGAACGGGGCTCACATGCAGTTCGCTGCGGCTGAGCCACAGGACCTTCCCCTCAACACCTTCCCCGCCCAGAGGGACTCCAGCCTCTTCTATCACTGCCTGAAAAGACGAGGTAGCGCTCTCCTGGTCTAGAAGCCCTAGAGGGTTGGAGGAGGGGTGACGCTCTCCCCACAAACACTGCCCGCCGCACACGTGAGCATGCGCATGCGCGCGCACGCACGCACACACGCACGCACGCACGCACACACACGACCTGGTTATTGTGTGGCCTGAGAGAGCGGGCCTGAAGCATTAGGGGCCATGGCCAGCCCTCAGAACCCTCACATGTCTGGTCCCCAGCCGCCAGTACCCCTCCCCGGTCCCCGGTGCTGCTCTGCAGCCGCCGCTTTGAGCACCTGCACGGGGTGAGCAGAGGACACTAAGTCGGCCAGGCCCTGCCACTAGGCGTGGGAGGAGGCAGATGTGTCACAGTCCAGAGGGTTTGGGACTGGGGCCATCATGTAGGGCAGCACCACACTACTAACACAGGGGGCCTAGAGTCCCAGCACAGGCTCCCCGCCTCATCACATCAGCTCTGCGAAGGCTTCTTGAGAGTTGACGGGAGCTGTTGTGGATGTAGGTTAGGGGCCAGCAAGACAGGCAACAGAACTGTCCATGCTGGCTTCTTTGTGAAGGAGAGGAGCCCTGACCTGGAAACATCTATGTTCTGGTACCTGGTCTTCGTTTTTCCCTCTATGAAATATGAATAAGAGAATTCCCATCGTGTTTTCGTAACGAACCCCACTGGTATCCATGGGGATGCGGGTTCGATCCCTGGCCTTGTTCAGTAGGTTAAGGATCAGGCGTTGTCGTGAGCTGTGGTGTGGGTTACAGATATGGCTTGGATCCCGAGTTGCTGTGGCTGCGGCGTAGGCTCGCAGCTGCAACTCTGATTTGACCCCTAGCCTGGGGACCTCCATATGCCACAGGTGCATCTCTAAAAAGACACACACACACACACATACACACACATACAAATATGAATGATTAGTGTTATTACACTAGAAGTCCTCCTAGGGCCACTGAAGTTCTCTTGGGAATGGGTTTGTGGCCTTTTGATTGCAAGCCAGAATGTTCTTGCAGCCCAGCTCCTAGCGACCAGGCTGGGAGGCCCCTGAGTAGCCTGGCAAACTGTGGCCTTTGGACCGAATCTGGCCCATTGTCCCTTTTCTTTTCTTTTTTTTTTTTTGCTTTTTAGGGCCACTCCTGTGGCATATGGAAGTTCCCAAGCTAGGGTTCTAATCGGAGCTGTAGCCGTTGGCCTATACCACAGCCATAGCAATGCAGGATCCAAGCCCGTGTCTGCAACCTACCCCACAGCTCATGGCAATGCCAGATCCTTAACCCACTGAGCAAGGCCAGGGATGGAACCCACAACTTCATGGTTCCTAGACGGACTTGTTTCAGCTGCGCCACAAGGGGAACTCCACACTGCGCTTTTGTTTGCGCTGTACAAAATGGTTTATACATTTTAAATAGCTGAAAAAAAATCAAAAGAAGACTATTTCATGATCTGTGAACGATATGTGAATTTCAAATGTCATCATAAAGTCTTAAGGGAACACAGCCACGTACATTTAGTTACTTATTGTCTGTGGCTGTTTTCCTATGGAGAATCCCTAGAGAAAACAGCAGGAGGAAGGCCAAGACAAGCGACTTTGACAAGGCCAAGACAACTATTCTTGTATCGGTTGAGTGGGCTGCTGCCCGTATCCTCAGGCCTGGGTCATTGCTGGATCCCAGGAGAGGATGAGCTAGTCCAGATAGCCAGGCCCTCCTGCTTGAGGATGTTGAAAGACACATTTACATGGTTTGGGGCGGTTAATGTCATCTTTCCCCAGACAGAGTATTGGCTTAGCTTTAAAAGAACCAGCCACCTTTTACTTATTAACGGCTCCATGTCTTAATTCTGTAAACCCTGTTATTTTGGAATCTGTGCAATAACAATCTGATGGGACGGTCTTTGAACCCATGTAGGGTTTACTTCCTCTTCTAAAAGCAACAGGAACGTGCCTTCCAGTAGCTTTGGCTTACTAAGGCCTTCCTGGGAAAGGAGGATTGTGGCAGAAGCATTGCGGCTTTCATTTCCTGGCTAATTCAGACAGATGTGGCCTCTCGGCCTGGTTTGGCCTGGCAGTTGCCTGCACTTTCCTTGGCTAGCGTGGCCCTAGCCTAAGAATGCCAGCGCCCATTAAGACCTCTGACCATCCCCAAGAGTCGAGGTGGCAAAGGATCAAAGCGGTGTGCCGGCTGGCTGCACACACCCCTCAGTGTCCAGTGATGCAGCGGCCCCGTGGCCTTTGAGCGTAACCCACAATCCCACCACTTCTCGGCTGCTGCCACTTTATAGAAGCTGCAGCTGATTAAAATGGCCCTGGGAGTGCCATGGCGGCATGGACGGGGGAGGGGCCCTGAATGACAAGGACAGGACTGTCCGGCCATCCAGCAGGGGTGTGCCGGGCCCTGGGCTGGCAGCAATGGCTCTTCCTGAAGGTCTCTTTGTCTCCCAGCAGACAGTGCCCGCCACCTGGACTTACCCTGCAAGCGATCCTACCTGGAAGCTCCCTCCGCGGTGGCGGAGGATCATTATTTCCGCTCCCCGCCGCCCTACGACCAGCAGATGCTGAGCCCCTCGTACTGCAGCGAGGTGACCCCACGAGAAGCCTGCATGTACTCGGGTTCAGGGCCCGAGATTGCCGGGGTGTCCGGGGTGGACGACCTGCCCCCGCCCGCGCTGAGCTGTAACATGTGGACGTCCGTGTCGCCGTACACGAGCTACGGCGTTCAGACAGTGGAGCCCGTGCCTTACCAGTCCTTCCCCACGCACTTCACCGCCACCACCATGATGCCCCGGCTGCCCACCATCTCGGCTCAGAGCTCGCAGGCGCCGGGAAACGCCCACTTCAGCGTCTACAATCAGCTCTCGCAGTCCCAGGTCCGAGAGCGGGGGCCCAGCGCCTCCTTCCCGCGGGAGAGGGGCCTCCCCGCCGCCGTGTGCGAGAGGAAGCCGCCCTCGCCGCACCTGAACGCCGCCAACGAGTTCCTCTACTCGCAGAGCTTCTCGCTGTCCCGAGAAGCCTCCCTACAGTATCACTCCGGAATGGGGACTGTCGAGAACTGGACCGACGGATGACTCCCAGGTCCCCTCTCCCAGCCCCAGGACCGCGTTAACCCGGTTTTCACCTCTGTGTGCGTGTGGCCTGCACGCCCGAGAAACACGGCAAGGGCGGGCCGCGCGGGCATGCCTTTGGAGAGCACCCACCTGCCCACCTACGATGGAGGCTGTGACCAAGGAGAAAACACCGTTGACCAAGAGGTGCTTTTGGCTGCAGGATCTGGATCCATTGTAATCTGACATCTCTTGACGTGCCCATGGGTGGGATGGGAGTGGAGAGTTCCAGTGAGTTATCTAGAGGGTTTTTTTTTTTTTTTTTTTTTTTTTAAATAATATCTTTGATTTACTCAGGGGCCAGGCGGTGAGGTCTCTCTCGCAGGCAAAATCTGGGGCAGATTCTCATCACTGGGGCGGAAGGGCGCTCTGCACATCGTAGGGCCCTGGCCTTCACTCTGCAAAGGGAGCTGAGTATCTTGTTTTGGGAGCAGGAGACCCACTCCTTTGGCTTCTGGAGATGCCCTGAGATCACCTGAGAGGGGCGCTCAGCGCAGCCACAAAGCGCACTTGTGAGAGGAGCGCTGACTGCTCCGTTCGTTCGTGGCCCTGAAATTGATCCCTGGAGCTCTAGGTCGGAGGGAGGAATTTTAGAGAAAGTTTCATGGGCTAAGCGCCACCCGATGGGTATTAAAACAATGTTTTTTTTTTTTTCTTTCAAGAGGAGGGAAAATGCAACCAATAGCATCTCTGTCATCATTCAGGTTTTCTTAGAAAGTACAAAGCCCTTCCCCCTCGACCCCCATATAAAGTCCCCCACTCTCTCTGGTGTGCAAGACCCGGCTTCACAGGCACCATCCGCAGCCTGCAGCTGGCCAGTAGGAAGCATGCTTTACCTGGCAAGGTCCCCAGGAGACTGTATTGGCGTTGCTGCCTGCATCTCCAGAGCCTGTTCCGCTCTCAGAAAATCCTCGCCTCTGGAGCAAAGAAGCCCAACAGAGGTAAAAATGAGAATTGAGAAAAACCTTCATTTCTTCCAGTAAATTCAGCCAATGAGCTCAGAGGAGCAAGGATAGTTCTTCTCCAGGGAGGTGGATCTCGTAGTCGTCCCCAGCCCAGCTCTTTAACAGTGAATGTCCCCAGGCCATCCGGGTGGCTGGCGTGAACTCTGTAATCAAATTTGGGAAATCACTAAACTCTTTGCATGCCGAATAGCTATTTATATATTATATAAATAAAATAAAAAAATATATATAAATATATATATCTCACAAATGCAGGCCACATGTCAAATTCAGCTTTGCTTTTTTACAAACGAATAAACTTAATGAAATGAACGTTGGAGAGGGGATTTGGAAAGACATCTATTTAAATTTTTATTACATGTTTGATGTTAAAAATGAAGAACGGTTTAGATAAAACATATAAATAAATATATATATATAAACACACACATACACACACACATTACAGATACACTACATTAGAAGACACATTAGCCTAATGGGATATGGAACATCAAGTGTTTTGTTATATAGCATGGACATTTTCTTTTACATATCGGAACATAAAGCCATTTTACAACTGTGAAGTGTGTGGATCCTCTTTACTCCTGACGTGTCATTTCTTGGTTCAGCTCGTATATTTTCTCAGGGGCTCTTGGTGCCTCTGAACATTTGTACCGTGGAGCCTCTGCGATTAGAGTGAAGTAGTTTTTAGGCCAGCGGAGCAATTGTCCCTTTGATTTCATGCCACTCCTCAGACGATGGGTCTGGATTCCAGGGCCCATGAAGACCCCGGAAGGGCAGGGCAGGCAGTAGGCAAGAATCTGTAGCAGTCAACACACAACCGGGCGATTTGGGGGTGGTGGGGTTCCAGGTGGGGAGTTCTGGGTGGGATTTGTGCAGCTGCTTCACAGAAGGAACTGCAAGAGTTCCTTTGTGGCACTGTGGGGTAAGGCTCCAGCACTGTCACTGCAGCGGTTCAGGGTCGCTGCTGTGGCTTGGGTTTGATCCCTGGCTCCGGAACTTCCGTATGCCGTGGGTATGGCCAAAAAAAAAAAAAAGACCAAGAGAAGGAACTGCAGAGCAGGGTGGAGTCAGAGCACCAGGCTTCCTGGAGCAAGCAGTCAGACGTGTGATTCCATCAGCCACCTGCACCCCCCAGAGGAGGAATCGGGCCCTAGAACAGGCCTCCACTTGTCCACCCCTCTGCCAGATCCCTGAGGTTCACCCTCAAGATGGGGTGGGAAAAACGGGCACAAAATCCAGCCCAGGTTCACCCTACCAGATGAGAAGAGAAGCTGGTGGGTCGGAAGGCACGTGGGGTCTCCCTCCTCACAGCCCCTCGCGTCTTACCCTCTCCTCTCATGGCTCCTTTGCCAAAGCTGCTCACTGACATCCACCAGGAAGGAGGGAGCCAGGAGAGGAGAAGGCAAGAGTAAGGCCTGTCCTGTTTTGTAATTAATTAATTAATTAATTTTTTGTCTTTTTAGGGCCTCACCTGCAGCATATGGAGGTTCCCAGGCTAGGGGGTCTAATCAGAGCCATAGCCGCTGGCCTATGCCACAGCCACAGCCATGCCAAATCCGAGCCTCATCAGTGACCTACACCACAGCTCACGGCAATGCCGGATCCTTAACCCACTGAGCAAGGCCAGGGATCGAACCTTCATCCTCATGGATGATAGTCGGGTTCGTTAACTGCCAAGCTCAGCGGTCAGGAACTCCAAGGCGTGCCCTTTAAATCCTTGTTCAGGATTAAGAAGAGACTTCCTGCTGGGGAAACAGACAACCTAGTCTCCAATTTGCCCAGAGTCCTCTCCTTGTGGCCTTAGCATTGCTCTCCGGCTAGACCCCGCCCTGCCGAAGGCCAGGCTCCCGCTTCCCTTTGCTGTCGGCTCCCACCTTGGACCTGCCGGAGAAACACTTAACAAAACTTGGCTCAGGGGACGGGGCAGGGGGGGCTCTTCCTAAAGCACGCCTGCTCTGCTCCTTTCTTCCTGGGTGAAGACGGCATTCTGGGCTACCCCATACTACCTTCTAGAATGGCAGGCAGAGGACCGGAAGCTAGACGTGTGCTCCCGGGCTATCTCCAGACACACAGCTTGCCTGAGTTCCAGGTAAAGAAAGCTGCTTCGTAAGAGGGATTTTGTCTTCAGGCAGCCACAGCTTCCTACCAGCTTTCTGGGAAAGCATGAGCTCCGTGGGCTTCCCCACCTGGGTACGGCTAGAACGGGGGCCTGCGGTGGGATTTGTGGAACTTTCCTGCCCTTCTGAATCAACAAGTCAATAAAAAGGGGGCACGTGGGGTACCCTGGAACAAAGGGCACCATTCAGTAGCACCAACAGGTCATACATCATCAGGCCAGAAACCTGCCGCATGAAAAGTGTCTGCTGCTGCCATGCCCTGCCTGGGAAGGGAAAGAAAAAAAAAAGAAAAGAAAAAAAAAACGATGAACGTTCCACTGTGAGCCATAGGCAGGCAATCCCCGGGACTCTGCTCTCAGCCCAGGGCCCAGCCACGGGGGAGGTGGAGGGGGGTGAAGCTGGACCAGGCCCTCGGCCACGGCTCAGTCACCCAACTGCCCTCCAACAGCAGAAGAGCCTGCAATAACAAAAGCGAGAATGAAAAGAGGAGCTAGGTCAGACTGACAAATTGTTAAAAAACCAAACCAACTTCCAGCCTCCGCTGGGCCTCAGGGGGTCAAGAGGCCTGGCCTCTCCGCACTAATGGAGCCTCCTGGAGGAGCGGCAGCCCCAGCCCTGCAGTGTCTTATCTTACAACATAAAATTAAAACCCACTTAAAAGGCCGGAGGGCATGTTAACATTCCCCCTGCTGTCTAATTGAAGTAGTTCCCAGCGCAAAGGATTTCACTTGAAAGATGGTCCTTGCAAGTCCCAGTTCTCCCGCTCAGGGGAGGGGGTGGGGTGGGGAAGGGGCTTTATTTCAAAGACCGGCACCAACTCCCAACTCCGCTGCAAAAGCTCCGGTTCTGCTTCTGCGGGCCGCCCCCACCCTGCGGGCGGCAGGTGGCGACAGCCCGAGGTTAGGACGGCCCGGGTTGCTTTGCATTTTTAACAAAATTTACAAATTCATTAGCAGCTATGTCAGCAGAGGCCAGGCTCCTGACCAGAAAGCCCTGGTCATGATTCAAATACAGCCAAGGCCCCCAGCCAAACCTGGCAGTTCTCAGGCTGAGAGAGTTCTATGTGGTCCCCCAACGCCCGCCCGCCTCCCTCCTATGCAAATATATTACAGGTCTCCAAGTCATAAGGAATCAATCAGGGACATCCTGTAAAGGTGATGAACTTGCACTGGCCATCCCGAGTAATGGGAACCAGCCAGCCCCGACGGCTGCGACTGAAAGCCAAGGTGACAGCTATTAAGCAATTGTGTGCAGAACAAAATGGCAAAGGGGCCGGGTAATCAATTCAATTTCGATGGGCAACCCAGCAACCGGCGCGGCTGTCGCAGCTGATTAGCGGGGGGCCGCCGGAGCTTTCAGTGCCAGCCCATCCCAGATCAGAAACAGGCCCGGATGAAAAGGGAAAGAGCCGTCGTCTCCTGAGAAGCAGGCGATGAAGGACTCTGTTTTATGTGACCGTGTTCTTCCTTCTCGCCTTGAAGAAAGAGTCCAAAAAAAAAAAAAGAGAGAGCAGCTCGGAGATTAGATAGTTTTCTTTTCAGCCATTTATCATTATGAAGGAAAGTAGACAGGGCAGGGGCAGAAAAATCTCCAGTGGGATTTCTGCGAAGTCTCACTAAGAAGGCGCAGGCTTACACTCTGCCGCTCAAACAGCCCCTGCTGATTGCCACCGCCGCCCGGGGCCTGCAGAGCATCCAGAGTCCCGCCTCTCTAACGAGAGCAAACAGGCCCCAGTGCTCTGAGGATCACAGAAAGTCTCCCGCCGAAACCCCAAACCACCAAATGGCGTGTCATTTGTGAAAATTAAAGCCTGAGTTGAAATCACGGGCAGAGGAGGGAAACGCGTACAGGGAATGATGAGCCAAGGTTGTGCCAAGTCCTGGCAGCTTAGCCCTTCCCCGCCCGCCGGCCCCCCACGCCCCGCTGTGGCCCCCCGGTTACCTGGGCCCCACACCGGGGGCAGGAAGGGCCCTGCTGTGTCAGCCCGAGGTCAGCCCTTGACCCCAGGCTGAAGGTGACCGCTGGCCGCCTGCAGGAGAATTCTAGGCTTGTGCTTGGTGCTCTGGGGGAGGGATCGAGGGGAGGCAGAGCTAGCAGCACCCACAGGCACAGATGCTGTGAGAGAGGCCAGCTAGGAGGCCCTGGAGGGAAAGGAAAAGACTCCTGAGCCCACAGTGGGCCATGCAGAACCAGCGGACGGAGGGGCATCTTGGAGCCCGGGGTGAGGGGCAAACTCCTGGGGCAGCAGGGCTCAGGCCCGGGGCAGGGCTGGTGGTGAGGCCGACTCGGAAAATGAAATCAGTGGACGCCCGTGATTATTCTTAAGAGAAGAGTGACAAATGGATGATTAACCGGAATAAGACTAACCTCACTCATAATAGAAAATGTGAAGTAGGAGTCCCCGCTGTGGCTTAGCAGGTTAAGAAGCTGACTAGTATCCTTGAGGATGCAGGTTCGATCCCTGGCTCTGCTCTGTGGGTTAAGGATCTGGCATTGCTGTGGCTGTGGCATAGGTCGGCAACTGCAGCTCTGATTTGACCATTGCCTGGGAACTTCCCTAATCCGTGGGTGCAGCCCTAAAAAGAAAACAAACAAACAAATAACTAAATAAAATAAAAGCACACCACTTAAAAAAAAAAGGAAGGACTCTAAAAGTGTTCATATTCTAAAGAAAATAGCCAGAAATATGGACAGAGCTTAATGATCTATAATGTTCATTTTGTTATTATTTTTATTTTTTTATTTTTTTTAGGGCCACACCCGGAGCATATGGAGGTTCCCAGGTCGAATCGGAGCTACAGCTTCCGGCCTACGCCACAGCCACAACAAGGCCAGATCCGAGCCGCGTCTGCGATCTATACCACAGCTCACTGCAACGCTGGATCCTTAATCCACTGAGCAAGGCCAGGGATCGAACCCGCAACCTAATGGTTCCTAGACGGATTCGTTAACCGCTGTGCTACAACGGGAACTCCTGTTATTATTTTTAATAGCCCCAAACTGGCAGAAAGTAAATTGTGGTTTAGTAAATTATGATATACTCATATTCTGGAATATGATGTAGCCATCGACACTATGTTTACAAAGTGTATTTAATGACATGGGGAAGTGATTTAAAACTAAGTGAAAAAAGAGGATTATAATATAGAGTATGATCTCAAGAATATTGGAAAATAAAAAAACATATTGGCATAGCTAAACTAGAGAGCATTAAATAGCAAGCAACAAGAGGATGAAATATATCTCCTCACGATATAGTACGTGAAAAAAAATTTCTGAGTAATAGGTATAGTTTCCCATTTGTGTGAAATATAAAACAAACGAAAATACCAACCCCCCGTGTGTGTGTGTGTGCACATATGTGTACATACATGTGTGTGATGTGAGTGATGTGTGTGTGTGTGTGTGTGTGTGTGTGTGTGTGTGCACGCCCCTGAGTGTGGGGTAGAGACACAGAGAAGATTTAGGAGGAATTGTTTCTGCTGGTTCCCTCCTACTGCTCTGTTTTGTCTGACTTGTTACAATGAGCATCTATTAACTCTGTAACTAAAAATTTTTTTTTTTAGGACCACACTCGCAGCATATGAAGGTTCCCAGGCTAGGGGTCCAATCTGAGCCGCGTCTGAGACCTACACCACAGCTCATGGCAACATCAGATCCTTAACCCACTGAGCGAGGCCAGGGATCGAACCCACATCCTCATGGATCCTAGTTGGGTTCGTTACCCCTGAGCCACAATGGGAACTCCTGTATATAAAGATTTAATTTAAGAAAAAAGAAAAAAGGATTATAGAAGTGCCTGAAATAAAAAAAAGAAAAAGTAAAAGGAACTGTGTCCACACGCTGTGGAGGTAACTCTGGGCGTGGCTGCTGCTGCCCTTCAAGTGGACTGAGATCGACATCTGGGCCCCCTCTCTGTACTTGTTTCCCTTCTGATTCTGGGGTCTTCCTCCTAGGTACCCTGCTTCTTCCCAGGTTTCTTTTTTCTTTCTTTCTTTCTTTTTTTTCGGCAGCACCCACAGCATGCAGAAGTTCCAGGGCCAGGGATGGAAACGGCACCAGAGCTGTAACCAGAATCACAGCTGTGACAACACCAGATCCTTAACCCACTGAGTCACAAGGGAGCTCCCTGCTCAGGCCTTTAACGCTACTCTTGTTCAAAGTCTGGGGCTTTAACCTTCACTCTTTTTTTTTTTTGGTCTTTTTTTCCTTTTCTAGTTTCATACCCACGGTATATGGAGGTTCCCAGGCTAGGGGTCTAACAGGAGCAGTAGCTGCCGGCCTTCGCCACAGCCACAGCCACGCGGGATCCGAGCCACGTCTGCAACCTACACCACAGCTCACGGCAATGCTGGATCTTTAACCCACTGAGCAAGGCCAGGGATCGAACCCGCAACCTCATGGTTCCTAGTCTGATTCGTTAACCACTGCGCCACGACGGGAACTCCCTAACCTTCTCTTCTCAGGAGCAGCTCTCCCCCTGGTGATGCTGTCTGTTCCCTCTGCTTCTTTTACCGACAAACGCCGATGCATGTCAAGTCTAGTCTCACTTCCCCTGGACGGTCCTACTTAAGTAATGTCAGGACGTTCCCATGTGGCTCAGCAGGTTAAGGATCCCCACATTGTCACTTCAGCAGCTTGGCTGCTGTGGCGCAGGTTCGATCCCTGACCTGGGAACTTCTGTATATCACAAGCACAGCCCCCAAAACAAACAAAAGAATAAAACACGTTACTAAAATAAAAACATAAATAGGAGTTCCTGTCGTGGCGCAGCAGAAACTAATCCAACTAGGAACCATGAGGTTGTGGGTTCGAACCCTGGCCTCGCTCATTGGGTTAAGGATCCGGGCCTTAATTTGGGCCACTTAGGTTTACAGTTGCCTCCACCAGCCACAACCACCCACCCACACTGGGCCACGAACCTGGGTTATCTGTTGCCTCCCCGCGGATCAAAAGAGAGGGGCTGTCATTGTATTAGGAGGCTGGGTCAGCTTGGTCCAAACTAGCAGAGTCGGTAAATAATCCGGGTGTCTCCAAAACAACTGTTTAAAGTGTTAGGGAGATGGCTCCAAGCCCCACATGGCTTGGGTAGACAGAGGCCAGGGTGGCTTCCTTGCCTTTCCACCTCCTGGTGACCCAGAAGAGGTGTGTTCTTGAATCACTTTTTTTCTTTTTTTGTCTTTTAGCCTTTTCTAGGGCCGCACCCGCAGCATGTGGAGGTTCCCAGGCTAGGGGTCTCATCGGAGCTACAGCTGCCAGCCGATGCCAAAGCAACGCGGGATCCGAGCCACATCTGCGACCTACACCACAGCTCACGGCCACGCCGGATCCTTAACCCACTGAGCGAGGCCAGGGATTGAACCCGCAACCTCATGGTTCCTAGTCGGATTCGTTAACCACTGAGCCACGACGGGAACTCCTTGAGTCACTTTTCTTTACACCAAGAATTCCTAGCTAGGGTGCCTGAAGCAAAGGCTCGGTGTAAAAAACTACGTGGCTCTGTTAGAAATGGTAGAAAAAGAGCCGCTTTTAATAGCATCAAATACAGCACATTCTACTCCTTAGAGCCCATGTGCTGGATCCTGGTGCATGTGCTCTGTGGCCTGGACTGAAAAGCCTGGGCCTGCCTCTTCCAGGCAGTTGATGGATCTGAATTTACCCTAAACACAGTATCAAAGATTCAGGCCTTAAGCTCTGACCTGTCACAATGAATCTCCCAGTGCAATTTTTTAACCTAAGAAAGTGAGATTCCGGCTTCTTTTCATATCTGTGTAGAGCAGTGAATAGGGCATGGGACTGGGTGTGAGCAGATGTGGGTCCTAGTGCCAGCTCTGTCACACGCAGGCTGTGTGACTTGCCCTCTTTCTGAGCCTCCTTTTCCTTTTCCTTTTCCCACGCAGCCCCTCGTATCCTTGGCAGCACTAAAGGTCTATGATACCATGAATAACGTCTGCAACCAACATCTGTAAGGCAAACTTTCTAGTTATATTAAGCACTCTGTCTGAATCCATAGCAGGACTCTCTCCAAAGCAGGAGAGAACTTCTTATTTATTTACTGAATCTCATTCTTTCCCAAATATCTAATGTCAGTATTAGTACAATTGTATATATGTATCATGAAAAATGAAGTTTATAAATAATATATTGGGAAGTGAGTGCTTTAAGATTTTTGCTCAAGGGAGGTGCGATCAAAAAAGCATGGGGGAGTTCCCATGGCGGCGTCGCCGTGAGCTGTGGTATAGGTCACAAACGTGGCTCGGATCTGACATTGCTGTGGCTGTGGCGTAGGCTGGCAGCTGCAGCTCCATTTCGACCCCTAGCCTGGCAATGTCCACATGCTGCGGGTGAGGCCCTAAAAAACTGAAAAAAAAATAAAAAAAGGAATGGAGATTATGTGGTGATGGAGGAGCTGCCTTGAACTCTGGTTTCCATGACCTTCCAGAGATGGTTTGTCAGAGCTTCGGGAGAAGGGGCTGGAGACAGAGTGAGCCAGGAGCTCCACCCCTTATTAGATATTCACCTTTCCTCTGTGAGCCTCTATCTCCCCAAGTGTTAATTAGGAGCAAGGAAGGGCTACCCATCTTCCAAGGTTAGAAAAAGATTAAATAAGATTATCTCTATTAATGCGTTCTCCCCTCCTCCACCAGGGAATGTCTAGGCAGCCTTCATTTCTGATGCTTAAAAGATGTGCGACGCTTTTTTTCTAGGAAATTCCTTTTATTGCTTTTCGGGACTTTATTGCTTCTCCTGTCTCACAGTTAAGTCTCCCTTAACAGATCCCAAAGCCTAGATCTACACGCCGTTAGGTGAACAATGCGGGGGCCGGGGCAGGGGGGGTGATGCTGGGAAGAATCCTGCTTGGTCACCGCAGGCTTCTGAGCAGCCTCACACTCCCAGGGGGTTTGGGGCTCATCCAGGATTCAGGACAACATTCAGAGTCAGTTAGAAAAGGGTGTTCCTGCAAAGGAGAGGCTGGCCATCTTTCCCGGTGCCTCCAGGAAGGGACAGCTTGAGTTTTCTGCCCTTTCATTCAAACTCCGTGACACTGGGAATTAATATATTTTTGAAAAAAAGTCCCAACTCTGCCACTATCTTGTCAGAGGCCTTGGACAAGTCCCTC
>PVHT020001178.1:5575347-5702118 GCA_004024745.2 Catagonus wagneri
GCTGCTAAAGGACTATCCTTCCTGTGGTGAAGGGAACACACACTTTTTGAGAGCTGCATGTCATGTAGGCACTTGATCTGTATCATCTCACTGAGTCTCACGAGGGAGTAAGGCCAGGCAATGTCTTGATTTAAAAGACAATGAGATTGAGGGACTGAGAGCTTACGCAGTGGATAAGGATTGGAACTGGTTTACATACCAAGTTTGTGTTGCTCCGTATCACCACCACGAACCCCAAGGAAGGGTAAGGATTCCTTTTTAAAATTTCTTACTGACTCTTAGCAACAGAAAAAAAAAAACCTTTTTCAGACTCTGATGGTTGTTTGACACTAAGCAGAATTCCCCCAGAACAGGTGAAAGTTATCAACAAAAGCCTGTACTTTTTGAGAGCCTCTAGAGACAGACTCCTGCTTTGGAAAAAAAAAATATGTGTAAAATAAACCGAATCAACTCCAGATCCATCCCGACCAATACTACCCAAGAGGGACTAGCGGAGCCACTTACTAAAGGTAAACTAAATTCCAGCTTATTTTTCCTCCTATGAGAAGCAATCATGTAAGAAAAAAAGATAGCAATAACAAACTGTACTAAAACTTCTGCTTATCAAAAGTTAGTGTAAATAAGTCAAAAGACAAGTCGGTAATATATTTGCAGCAGAGCAAGTGACAAAGATAAGGCATATAGAAAGAATTTCTACAAATTAATAAGAAAAAGACAACCATCCCATAGAAAACCAGGCTCACAAAAGAACAAATACAACTGAATGACAAACATATGAAATGATGCTTAACCTCAGGGAAATACAAATTAAAATCACAAAGGGATAACACTGCACATTCATTAGATTGCCAAACCTTAAAGTGTCAAATAAAAACAAGAATTTAAAAGGATGCAGGGAGTTCCTGAGGTGGCACAGTGGGTTAAGAATCCGACTGCAGCAGCTCAGGTCGCTACAGAGGTATGGGTTTGATCCATGGCTGGCACAGTGGGTTAAAGGATCTGGCATTGTTACAGCTGTGGCTTAGATTCAGTCCCCCACCCAGGAACTTCCATATGCCTCAGGTGTTGCCATAAAAAATAAAAAAATAAATAAATAAATAAATAAATAAATAAATATAAAAGGATATGGAGAAGGTGGAACAAATACACAGTGCTGGTGGTTGTATGTAAACACTTGAAAAAAATTTGGCATTTTTGTTGTTGTTGAAGATGGTGCAAACTCTATAACCTGGCAAAAATAAATTTCTAGAGAAACTCTCATGTTCCCCAAGGGGTAGGTACAGTAAGGTTCAAAGGAGAATTGTTTGCAATTGCAAAATATCAGAACCAAACCAAACTTCTAAGAGAACAATGGCTAGGTATTTTAGTGTGGACAAACAATGGAATATTATACAGCAGTGAAAATGAAGTGAGCCATGTATATCAACATGGGTGACTATTGCAAGCATGTTGACTGAATGAAGTAAGTTGGGGAATAACTTATATACACGGTATGACACCATTTTTATGAAGCTCCAAAGGAAAAAACTGAGCAGTATAGTTTAGGGATACATATTCACATAGATGAGCCACCTGCTAGAAGAAAGTCAGGGTAATAAATATGACAACCAGGATGGGGTAACCTCCAGGGAAGAGGGAGCAGAATTTGAAATTTGGGAGGAGCACACAGGAGTCTTTGCGGGTATGGATGTTGCTCTTTTTGTAGCCTGTGTTTTGTGTACATCAATGTTTATCTCATTATTCTTTTGCCTCACATACACTTTATAGGCTTTCTTTGGAAGGCATGATTTAAAAATATAAAGAAAGAAATAGTATCAACGGATTAGAAACACATGAGTTTTAATAGGAAGCTCACTAACATCCCCTCCCTAATCAGTTAGTATTCACCAAACACTTTTACTCTGCCTTAATGACTCCCTTTGGAATGGAATTTGCCATGGATAAAAGGATTAGACAGCAGTAGGTAAAACTGTTAACTGTCGGTAGATCTGCAGTTTGCTTTTGACATTTAAAAAGTTAAACTTCAGGTGCGACTAACCCCTAAATGTTCCATGGACACTTCAGTCGTGCCCCCATTAATGAAGAAGTCGTTTCTGAAAAAAAAAAATCCTTTTGTTGATAGAAAACTTATTTTCAGAGATAGAAATCACGCTGGCAGCTTGGGTTTGGGGCTCAGAGCCATGGATTCCTCTCCTGGCTCCCAAAGCAGGCCCCACAGCCAGACAGTCCCTACCTCTCCCCTGAGATAAGCCTCGACTCCCGGAGTCTCTCAGAGTGTTTGGCAGTCAGGGCAAGCTCCCGCCCAGAGATGGGGAAGTCCCTTTGGGTGGCCGCCCTGCTCCTGCTGTGCCCTTCCCGCAGCTGAGGCCTCTGCCAGCCTTCCTGTCATTTGCTCCTCTGCCTTAGCTGCCCAAAGGTCCCAGCACTTGAGAAGACCAGCCTCTCCTAACTTCCCTCGGAACAGGCTGACTGTCATAGAGCCTGGCCATGACTTACAGAGCTAAGTCAAGTCATCCGATTCAAGCTCTCGCAAGTCCAAGGAAGCCCTGCCATGCCTGTTAAATTATTAACTCCTGGTCACTTGTCTGATTTTTCAACACTGGGGTTTATGATGCCCCTCTTGGGAGTGTTCTCTTGGAATTTTATTTTGAAATGTACCGAATAGTTCTGACTGTATAGCTTCAGTGGTCAGTGGGAGGTATTAGAGGAACAGGAGAATGGAAATCTTAGGATGAGGCGGTTCACCAATGACTACTCCATACTCACATCTCTGAGTTACCAATAAGTTCTTATCAGTGAAACTCAGTTCATTATACGTCAGGCAGTGTTGACAGACATTATCTGCGCATACCAAACCTGCAAGGAAAGTGTGATTGAGGTGGAAATACGTATTGGTCAAGATTCAATAACCTGTAAAAACCTGAATCAGTTGCTGACTCCACCTCTCTACAAAGCTGCCTCCAGCTGGAAATCGAAATGTCTTTTAGGGCGAGAACAGCGCCAACCCCTGGTGGTGAGTGGCAGTGCAGGTCACAGGACTTGTTACTCTCAATATGCAATAACATTAGATTCCATTCACGTCCACTGCCCTAGTTCAGTGTGTAGGAAATCCATATCGCTGGTGGAACGATATGACTTTTTCAAAACACATTTCCTGCATATTTACAGAGGCAGACTTTTGCTGCACAGCTTAGAAACCCATTTTTACCAAATGAAGTTTGGGGGGGTGTTTATAGAAGTCCCCCAAATGTCTGAAACTAGAAACGTCTCTATTTTTGAGCACACAAGAACAGCTAAGAGACTGGATGCCAAGCTTCAGCCCGGAGTGAATTTTTATGACCTGAGCTGTAAGCCTATGAAATTAGGGGTTTAAAATGGAAACGCTGACACAATCCTTGCACTTGGTAGAACGTTGAGTGCTGGTGGAGGCAGTGCTATTCTCCTGCTGCTGGCCTCTGCTGTGCTAGGAAACTTCCTGACCAGCTCTCTTTACTTTGGGGGCCCCTTGTTCTCCTCGCAGGTCTCCCAAGCCTCCCTCTGGCCCAGCTAAGAAACGCGGCTCAGATGCAAGGTCCGTCTGGAGGTGTTCAGTGTAAGGCCTGCACTGGCTGCAGAGCCCGGCCCGTGGAAGTCTCGCTGGTTCCAAAGCTCTCTGCGGCCGACCTGCAGCGCGGTCTACCAGGCCTTCCTGGCCTCGGATCTCCCAAGTGGCCCTGAGTGGTACTGCATGGAGCTATGGTCCTAGAGCTGGCCACAGCCTTCCCATGATGCAGAAGGGCGCTATTCCTGAAGCATCCAAGCCTCTCCCTGATTTACCTTCTGGATGGTGCTGAGTTTGCCGCCTCCCAAAAGCAAACCCTCTATCAGAAGCTTTTTCCTTCAGGGCACCGGGAGTGACTGTGTATTTGATGCCTGCCTGAAAGGCGCTTCAAATCAGCACATCTTTAAACATGCAGACGCTGTCACACAGCCTTGATTCTGGGTTTAAATCCTCGAAGTACCTACTTCACGGGGTTGTTTTGAAGATTAAATGAGATAATACAGGCAAAGCGCTTCACGCTCGCTCAGTGAGTATTGGGTGAGGGCACTGCTCTTTACCCTGAATCAAGAGAAGAGTCACGGGAATTCCTGTCATGGCTCAGCGGTAATGAACCCGACTAGTATCCATGAGGATGCTGGTTCGATCCCTGGCCTCGCTCAGTGGGTTAAGGATCCTGCATTGCCATGGTCTGTGGTGTAGGCTGCAGACACAGCTGGGGTGTGGTGTGACTGTGGCTGTGGAGTACGCCAGCAGCTGCACCTCTGATTTGACCCTTAGCCTGGGAACTTCCACATGCCGAGAGTGTGGCCCTAAAAAGCAAAAAAAAAAAAAAAAAAAAAAAAAGAGAGAGAGAGAGAGAGAGAAGGGTCAGGATCCACGAGGACTGACTCTGTGAGGCCTGTGCATGAGTGAACGCAAGAAAGAAGAGTGGAAACTGATGACATCAAAACAAATTGTATTGGAGTTCCCTGGTGATCTACTGGTTAAGGATCCAGCATTGTCACTGCTGCGGCACTAGTTCAGTTCCTGGCCAGGGGACTTCAGTATGTCACAGGCATGGCCAGAAAATAAATAAATAAAATTTTATTTGCATGATGCTTTACAGTATATGACCTCATAATTTAATCAGACCATCCCTATAAGGTACGTTATGTCCATTTTACAGACTCAGGCTCAGAAAGGTTGTGACTTGGCCAAGGTCTAAGTTTGGTGCTTTTATCACTTTTCCATCAATTTTGTGGAAAAAGGAGGAATGACTGGTAGTGATGGTTGCGTCCTCATCACCTTATGGGTCCTCACTTTAAAAGCATGACTTTATATTCTTTTTTTCTTTTTTTGGCCACACCTGTGGCATGTGGCGGTTCTGGGGCCAGTGATTGAACCTGTGCCACAGCTGCGACAACGCCCAATCCTTAACCAGCTTCTCCACAAGGGAACTTCCAAATTTTATACTTTTAAAAAGATTCACTATCTAAAGAAAACGTATATCATTTTTTTTATTACTGAGGACTTCAGAAAGTACCTCGGAATTGAAATCAAAGCTCAAATGAGTGCATAAGTTTTTAAAAGGAATTAAATCAAGTTGGCTAACTTAATTCCTTTTTTTATAGTTTCCCTCATTTTAGTTTTAGTAATTTTCCTTCCCTCAGAGATTGTCTTACAAAACCTTTTATTCCATGATCAGAATTTAATTAGAAAACAATAGCAGAAATTTCCATTGTGGCTCTGCAGGTTAAGAATCTGACCAGTATCCAGGAAGATGCGGGTTCTATCCCTGGCCTCGCTCAGTGGGCTAAGGATCTGGCATTGTCACAGCTGAGGCGTAGGTCAGAGAGGTGGCTTGGATCTGGTGTTGCTGTGGCTGTGGTGTAGGCTGGCAGCTGCAGCTCTGATTCAACACCTGGCCTGGACACTTCCATATGCTGCAGGTGCAACCCAGAAAAAAGAAGAGAAGAGAAGAGAAGAAAACGATAGCAGGAAACAACGCAAAAACAAAGGAAACAACTAGGAAATTTTGCCTAACTCAGTAAAATATGCTTAGCTATTTGATGCTCACATAGACATGGGCCTGAAATAATTAGACAAGAGAACTCTAGTTTGCTACAGCCAAGAAGGAAGGTGTGGTGTGACACAGAATATCATTTCTTCTGCACAGTGGAGAAGAGTTCTCAGGTTGTTTCAACCTGGAAATTAATTTATTCCTGAAAAGAAGACACAGACAGAGAGAGAGAGAACACAAACAAGAAATATCAAACCTGTGCAAGGTAGGGAGTGGATCATGGTGGCATGCATTTTGCAGGGAGAACAATGAAAGAAAACAAACCTTCAGGAGTTCCCATTGTGGTGCAGTGGGAATGAATCCAACTAGGAACCATGAGGTTGCGAGTTTGATCTCTGGCCTTGCTCAGTGGGTTAAGGATCCAGCGTTGTCGTGAGCTGTGGTGTAGCTTGCAGATGCGGCTCGGATCCCGTGTTGCTGTGGCTGTGGCGAAGGCTGGCAGCTACAGCTCCTGTTAGACCCCTAGCCTGGGAACCTCCGTATGCTGCACGTGTGGTCCAAAAAAGGAAGAAAGAAAGAAAAAAGAAAAGAGAAAACAAACCTTCATATGTTTTTGCTTTACATGGCTCTGTTCAGGAGCAGACACAGAAGAGTTTCACTAGTGCTACGGAAAGACAGTTCAAAAGGACCATATTTAAGGACTAAACTTTGAGCTATTGCAGACAGAGAAGTTGAAAATTCTCTGTGATTACTTAAAAGTATTTAGACAAGGTCAGAAACAGAGGACTACAAGATAGCATGGGACACAGAAGATGGGCCGACAGTGTACTGCGGGACGGGGAAGAGGAGGGTCTGAATAGGATCAAGAGAAAACCTTCCCACCAGAGCTTAATGTCAGAAATGTATCATTTATTACTCTAGTTGACTTTATAGACTTATGTTTAAAAACTATTTGATAAAATATAGTTCATTCCATAATACATAGTTATTCCCTAAGATGCTTTTAAAAGTCTTTTGGAAGATTTAAGTTTAAACAGACAAAACCCTTTAACTGTTGATGCTACTCAAACCAACTGGATTCCAGCTCACACAAGAGTCAAGATTTTATGTCAAAAATTAGCAGAGGGAATTCCCGTTGCAGCTCAGTGGGTTAAGAACCTGACTAGTAGCCATGAGGGTGAGGGTTCTATCACTGGCGTTGCTCAGTGGGTTAAGGATCTAGTGTTGCCACAAGCTGCAGCACAGGTCACAGACATGGTTCAGATCCGGCGTTGCTGTGGCTGTGGTGTAGGCCGGTAGCTGCAGCTCCGATTAGATCCCTAGCCTGGGAACTTCCATATGCCACAGGTGGGCCATAAAAAGGAAAAAAAAAAGAAGTAGATATAAGATTGGTGCAGCCACCATGGACAATAGCATGGGGGTTCCTTAAAAAACTAAAAATAGAGTTGCCATATGATCCTGCAATCCCCCTCCTGGGCATCTATCCAGAAAAGACAAAAACTCTAGATCAAAAAGATACATGCATCCCCAATGTTCACAGCAGTAATATTTACAATAGCCAAGACATGGAAGTAACCCAAATGTCCATCTACAGATGAATGGATAAAGAAGGCGTGGAATACTGCTCAGCTATGAAAAAGTATGAAATTCTGCCTTTTGCCGCAACATGGATGGACCTAGAGATGATCATACTAAGTAAGTCAGACAGAGAAAGACAAATACCATATGATATCACTCACATGTGGAATCCAAAAAAGCAATGCAAATGGATTTATTAATGAAACAGAAATAGGCTCACAGACATAGAAAATTTATGATTGTCAAAGGGGAAAGGTGAGGGATAAATTAGGAGTTCGGGATTAACAGATACACACTACTATGTATAAAACAGATAAACAACAAGAACCTAGGAAACTATATTCAATATCTTGTAATAACCTATAGTGGAAAAGAATCCAAAAAGGAACATATATATACATATAAATACCATATATATAAATCTATATATATAAAATTGAATCATTTAGCTGTACATCTGAAACTAACAAAACATTGTAAAGCAAATATACTTCAATTTTTAAAAAGCAGATATAAGAATAAAAGCACAAATATGAATAAAAGCTACACATAAAAGTGATGACAATACTAAACTGCAGGCATTGAAATAGTGTCTATTATGTGTTGGGCTTTGTACTAGATGCAGTGACTTTTAAAACTCTGAGCATCTCCACTTTTATTTGTTACAGTGGGGCTCTGTGTAAGATTTCATTTGTAAAAAGAATTTTAGGGTGAGAAATACTTTTAAAAACCACTGCACTATGTCAATTAAACCTCAAATCATCACTGTTAAGTTTCATTCTACCATACCCATTTTATAAACGAGAAATTGGAGCCCAAAGACCTTAGGAAATTTGCCCAAGGTCACACAGCTACTAAGAGCAGGAGCCAGTGTTCAAAAAGCAGGTCTGCAGACTTCATAGCCTGTGCTTTTTCCACTGTCATGCTGCCTCAACGTTCACAGACCTGGCTCGGAGTCACGAAAAGAAGATTAACTTCTAACTGTTTAAAAAGCCAGGGAAATTGCATTGGTTAAACTAATGGAAAAGTGTACTTAAAAGGCAAGCACCCAGCTACCTGGCAGACTTACCTATCTAGAATGACCAGATACATAATAACACAGAAGTTACTGCACAGTCAGGCTCCTTACACTTTCCCAACTTTTTTTTTTTTTTTTTACATTAGTGCAATTTTGTAATTTTCATGTCTGTCTTCCTAGGGGATGATCTTACATGGTCCTCTCATTAGACATTTTGAAGAAAACTCAAAGCAGGAAGGGTCTTGTCACAGGGATCGGGAGAACTGTATCTTTTTTGCTGGCATATGTTCATTGCCGTTTGGCAATGACTTCACTGAGCCCCCGTTCACTAGTAGAATTTGTACAAACACACACATATAATTGATTGATTATTATTAATAAAAGTGTTTTTTTTTTTTGGTGTGGAATATAATCTGTGGGCTGCAAAAGGGGTCTTTTTCACGACATCTTGCTAATGATACTGTCGGAGGGAAAAGGAGTAGTTATAAATCATCCCCCAAATTCCCTGGAGGCTGAAAGGTAAGTAGTAACCAGTCATCTTCAGAACTCGTTGGATTTACAAGTTTATCCTTGAAGAGGTCCATGATGGGGAGGAAGCCTCGTTCATCTTAATCATATCAATCTCAGGACCCAGTAAAATTAGGTCAGAAATGGCTGCTATCAGAGGCAGCCAGGACATGCTTCAGACAAGAATGCACTCACTTCTTAGACACACAGATAACAGCCAGGGATTTAGGAGAGATTCACTGGAGACACAAATAGTCTCAATAACGACAATAGCTAGGCAGAGGATCCCAGAGCCAAACACACAGCTAATAAAACCCACTGAGGTGCAGGGTCAGACCAGAGTTAACCACAGAGCCATCCAGAGCATTACCGGCTCTATTAAAAAAAAAAAAAGGCAACAGAAACCTTGTGTGCAACAAGTGGCCAATTTGGGACGGCAACGGGTAAACGATGATTGTCGCAGCAGACAGAGATGGCTGCTGTTAAGGTCATGAGAACTCTGTTCTCAGTCCTCCCTTTAGAGGTGGGGAGATCAACAAGAGACGATGAAGGGGAAAAGAGGGGAAGGAAATGAGAAACCACACAATGCAGACAGATTTTTGCCTTTTGTTGGAAGATCTAAAGTCTACAGTTTAGATAGACCTGATCAGGGAAGTGAAAAAAAAAAAATCATCCATCACACATTTCAGTGAACATCACCAGTCAGGCCAGTATTTTTTTCAAATTTTTTAACCTTGTGAAACATGAAACTGCAGTGGGTAGACAGTCTCTCCAGCTCAAGTTGCTCGGCCACTTCCTCCCTTGAATCTCTGCTAGAGCCTGCAAGCTCCTGATGGGCAAGGAAATCGTGTGTTATTCATCTCTGTGTTTCCTACAAAGCCGAGTACAAAACACAGAGCAGGCTCTCAGTACACCTCTGTGGATTTTAACCACCCTCTCCATGTCCCCCCCACCCCAAAGTCATCCTCCCTCTTCTCTCATTGTTATCATTTACTAAATGCTTCGTTTCTTGGTCAAAAATTTTAAAAGAAGTGTGAAGAAACACAGGACCTGAAACTGACAATGGAAGCCTTTGTGATATATAGAAAGAGCTCAATACATGGGTGAAAACTTACCATATTTGATTCTAGCTAGTCTTGATTTTGTGAGCTTGCAAATCTGTATCTCACTTAACTTTTTTCTTTTTTTTAAGATTTAAGCTTTGTCATTTTAAACATTTAGATTTTTTTTTTCTTTTTTCTTTTTAGGGCCACCCCTATGGCATAGGGAGTTTCCCTGGCTGGGGGTCAAATTGGAGCTGTTGCTTTTGGCCTATACCACAGCCACAGCAATGCAGGATCTGAGCCACTTCTGTCACCTACACCACAGCTCACAGCTACGCCAGAGCCTTAACCCACTGAGCGAGGCCAGGGATCGAACCCATGTCCTCATGGATACTAGTGGGATTCACTACTGCTGAGCCACAACGGGAGCTCCTGGAAAATTTTTATTTGCTGCTTCTTTGTCCTTAGTAACTAACAGGATTAAGTACTCTAATTATAATACTCTTTCCATTGATGCATTCTTAAAAAGCTTTTTTGAGATATAATTCATGTATCATGAATTCACCTATTTAAAGTGTACAACTCAATGATTTTTAGTAATCATGATCAATCAGAGTTGTCAACCATTACTGTAATCAATTTTAGGAGATATTCATGGCCTCAAAAATAAACCCTATATCTCTTAGCGATCGCACCCTTACTCCCCACGCGACCTTACTCTAGGTAACCACTAATTGCTTCCTGTCTCTGCAGATTTGCCTCTTCTGAACATTTCATATTAACACAATCATACAATCCAACGGGACTCCAACTCCAGCTTTTCTACTGACCAACAATATGGTCTTGGAAAGTCCATTCTCTTTCTCTGGGATTCAGTTTCCCCATTTGTATAAAGAGGGTCAGTTTAGACCAAAGGACTTCTAAGGCTATAAGACTGATTGTCAATTCCAGTTCTCTCATTAACTTGAATAAATCCTTTAGCCTCTCTGAAGCAAGTTTCCTTATTTCTAAAATAGGGACAATAACACCTTAATTTGCCGAGTTGTCTTAAGAATAGAATAACATATGCTTAATAACTGGCACATGGCTGGCTCTCAATAAAGGAATTTTATTTTGTGTTTTAATGATGATAGTTATTGGGGTTTGTTTTTTTCTTTTCCTTCGGTGTAGCAGAGGATCTAGTGGATTCAGCCTGGCAGCAGGGAGGCAAGTTCTCTCTACAACTGTTTTGGGAGTTAGTTTGGAACCACTTGGCCTTCTCAGTGGTTCAGGCACCTCACAACCCAACAGTTCAACTCATACAGAAACTTCTCTGTTTGGTCTTTGCCTTCCCAAGCCACTAACTGATGTTAAGACCCCACATGTATAATGTACCAAAAATGAGACATCTTATGGCAGCATCAATCTGAGCCTAAGGGAGATATTTTTTCAATAATGACGTTTACTGTTTTGAATTTGATGTCTCCGTCTCTCCTTGGCAATCAAGATGCTTCATAATTATTTGCTTTGCACTTACTAGAGTTTTTTTTTTTTATCTAGAAGTTTTATCTAGATAAACTTCTAGTTTTATCTAGAACTTTTTACCTAGATAAAACTTCTCTTGTCTAGAGGTGTGCGATCAATTTTCCTGAGATGTAGAAAAACAGCCCAACAGACCTGGAACTCAGAGAAGTGCTGGGGACTAATTTTAATCTTTGCTTAATCTAGCAAAAAACAAACAAACAAACAAACAAACCCTCTCATTTGAATAGCTCCGACAGCCAAATTGGTGTGTGAATTCTGTCTTAAGCCAGTCTTGCTGAGAATGAGGAAATCAGGTAGATTTTGAAACGCAGCAGGAAAGAAAGGAGAAAGTCCTGGTCAGACCCTACATTGCAGGCAGATGTAAAAATCTACCATATGATATTATACAATATATGTAGATACACGGGGTTAAACCTGGCGATAGAATTTAGAGCACCAGATTCAGGGATTTTATAAATTCGAGGTGGGGGTAGGGGGAGAGGAAGAGTCATTACCCATCTGATGCTTGCTGAGCTTTCCCAGCTACTGCAACAGAAAAATCAACTCAAGTTTGAATAGTGAAGGTAGGTTATACCCCTTGGGTAAAATTCCTGAAAGCCTCCGGTGTGGGATGCTATGGGAGAAAATGCATAGCGGAGTGGCAGGCATTCCTATAAGGCATTTAAAGTATGTTTTTCTGAAGAAATAGGGTTCTTGGGTGTGCCACCAAAGATGAATTTGTCACAATCCTAATCTGGGTCAAGAGTGAGTAGGAAGAACCTGCAGAAGTGATCGACCCACTCTTTCTTTCCAAAGATTAAGTCTGTTAACAACTCCAGTATCATGATTATGGCATGTTTTGGCAATACAGGAAAGCAGCCATGTATAATTTATTCCTGGACCAGAATTTCCCAGGAGTCCATCAGGTACCCCATCCCGGATTCCCGAGGGCAGCAAATTCACTGGAGGAATTGGCAGTTATTGCAAACCTCTCCGCTGGACTAGGCCTCTGAACGTGTAGCAGCCACAATGCTTTCCTTGGACCAGCCTCCCGGCTTTTATTAGCTTTTTGCTGTTTTTCTAGGTTAAGCCCATTGGAAATTGGATTCTCTTTAAAAAGAAGTCTGTTTGGGTTGAGAATACCGAGTATGTGGAATAATCAAGTCAGGTAATCTCTTGGGGTTTTGGATCAAAGATTCTCTGCCCAGGATACATCATATTTAGCTTTTATTTTTGGTGAAAAGATGGTCTAAGAAGTTGTCTGGAAAAACAAACAATCACAACCTTTGGAAGATTAGAAATGATGTCTAACTTGGCTATTCAGTGAACCTTGAGGATTTTGGCTTTTGTCCTTTTTGCTTGTTTTAGGTTGACAGGTGTTTCTAGAAAAACGAGTCATGTTTGTTTAAGGCCAGCATTGGAAGCCATAAAAAGGCTGGACGTTTTGGCTCTCAGATACAGTGCAATTTTGGATTTTTCTCTCTACTATATTAACCACACATTCCTCAAAGAGTACTTAAGAGTCCTGGGGAGGATGCAAAACGTCAACACTGAACCAAGATCACAAAATTCCTGGAATCAGAGCAAACATGTTGTTAAGGATCAAACTGAAGATGTGCAAATCAAAAACAATACTTGAAACACACTCTCAGCTTTTCAGTTTATCCTAAAAAGTCAACTGCGGCTCCCAATTCAGGATAACGGCACCTCCCTCCCTTTCTAGGTACTTCTCTGAAGAGCTCAGAGCACTTTCCAGACATGACTTCATTCACTCTCCCGGTAAGTAACAGTGCAGGAGAGGGGAGTGAGAACCATCCTCTCTCCACTACACAGTGAGGAAATGCGGCTTAGAAAAGAAATTATGGGAGTTCCCTTCGTGGCTCAGTGGTTAAGGAATCCGACTAAGAACCATGAGGTTGCGGGTTCGATCCCTGGCCTTGCTCAGTGGGTTAAGGATCCGGCATTGCCGTGAGCTGTGGTGTAGGTTGCAGACACGGCTCAGATCCCGCATTGCTGTGGCTGTGGCAAAGGCCGGTGGCTACAGCTCCTGTTAGACCCCTAGCCTGGGAACCTCCATATGCCGCGGGTGCGGCTCCAGAGAAAGGCAAAAAGACAAAAAAAAAAAAAAAAAAAAAAACACCGAAAAGAAATTATGCTGGAGTTGCATCAGATTGTAGAGGTGTAAGAGCCTGTGCGCCTCTCAAAGGCAAAGTCCGTAGAATGTGAAAGCTAGGAGAAAATTTAGCTCCCATCTGGTGCGGTAGTTTCCATTCTTTTAGATTTTATGCAAGTAGCCAGCAAAAACAGTTTCAGTTCCTGTTGTGGCTCTGCGGTAACGAACCCGACTCGTATCCATGTGGATGCGGGTTCGATCCCTGGCCTCACTCAGTGAGTTAAGGATCCGTCATTGCCTTGAGCTGTGGTCACAGATGTGTGTAGGTCACAGATGCGGCTGGGATCCCACACTGCTGTGCCTGTGGCCGGCAGCTACAGCTCTGAATAGATCTCTAGCCTGGGAACTTCCGTATGTGCGGATGTGGCCATTAAAGAAAAAGCGGGACCAAAAAAAAGGCAATTTTAAGGAGTAACTATAAAATTTGCCTCAAGAGGATATTAGAAAAACAATACCTGTCCTTTTATAAACAATGAGATACTAAAACATCCTGAGTCCAAAAATTTTGATAACGGTTGGTATAGAGGGAAAAGAAATTTTGGACTTTAGAGTGGAAAGTAATAGAATTCGGAATACTGGAATTAGAATTAGAAGTGGGTTTGAAGGAGTTCCCGTTGTGGTGCAATGGGATTGGCTGCATTTGATCCCCTGCCTGCTACAGTGGGTTAAGGATCCACCGTTGCCACAGCTAAGGCTTAAGTCACAGCTCAGGTTTGATCCCTGGCCTGGGAACTCTGTGTACCACGGAGCAGCCAAAAAAAAAGGGGGGGGGGAGAAGGAGAAGAAGGAGAAGAAGGAGAAGAAGGAGAAGAAGGAGAAGAAGGAGAAGAAGGAGAAGGAGAAGAAGGGGAAGAAGGGGAAGAAGGGGAAGAAGGGGAAGAAGAAGAAGAAGAAGGAGGAGGAGGAGGAGGAGGAGAAGAAGTGTGTTTGAAGATTGTGGGCAACCAAGCTATGAATTAACATAATAGAAGAATAACCTCAAAATAAGTGATAGTCCTTCACAAAAGACTGTTTACAACTTTATATTAATACATGCACATAAGCACGATATATATTCCTATTTTTTTCTTGTTTTACCATCGAAGACCAGCATCACCACAAGAGTAGACATATAGGAATTTCACCTGAATCTTCATTTTACTTATGAGAAAATTAAGACCTGGAAAAGTAGGTCTGCCAGATAAAATGCAGGCATTCCGTTAAATTTAGAGTTCTCCTTGTGGCTCAGTGGGTTAAGAACTTGACTAGTATCCATGAGGATGCAGGTTCAAGGCCAGGATTTCTGGCCTTGTTCAGTGGGTTAAGGATTCAGTGTTGCCATGAGCTGTGGCACAGGTTGCAGATGTGGCTCAGATCTGGCCCTGCTAAGGCTGTGGCATAGGCCAGAGGCTACAACTCTGATTCGACCCTTAGCCCAGGAACTTCCATGTGCCACAGCTGCAGCCCTAAAAAGAAAAAAAAAAAAGCAAAAACCAAGTCTCACACAATTTGGTGGCATACTTACACTAACTAATTATTTATTATTTATCTGCAATTCAAATTTAACACAGCATTCTATATTTTTATTTTCTAAATCTGGCAACGGTAGTAACTGACTTGAAGTAACTGTTGGTTAATGGTAGAATTAGGAGTAATCGGTTTTGACTCCAGTGATTTTTTTTTTTAATACACTATGCTATCCTTAGATTCATCATAGTTTTGCCCTAATCCATCAATCATACTAATCACTAACATACTAGTTATTTTTTCTTTAAATCTCTAAGTTCTCCTCTGTCTACATGAGCGAACCAAACTTTTTGGTCTCAGGATCTTTTACTCTAAAATTTTTGATGACCCCAAAGGCTTCTTATATATGTAAGTTGCGTCTATCAACATTTATTGCACTAGAAATGAAAACTGAAAGAAATCATATATAGGAGTTCCCGTCGTGGGCTCAGTGGAAATGAATCTGACTAGCATCCATGAGGATGCAGGTTCAGTCCCTGGCCTCGCTCACTGGGTTAGGGATCCGGCATTGCCATGAGCTGTGGTATAGGTGGCAGATGTGGCTCAGATCTGGTGTGGCTGTGGCTGTGCTGTAGGCCAGCAATTATAGCTCCAATTTGATCCCTAGCCTGAGAACCTCCATATGCCCTGGGTGCAACCCTAAAAAGACAAAAAAAAAAAGAAGAAAAAAAATACATTTATTAATTCATTAAAATAATAAGGTCATTATATGTTAATATAAGTAACATTTATTTTTAAAAACTATTTTTCAGAACCAAAAAAAAATATATCAGGAAGAGTTGCAATGGTTTATATTTTTGCAAATCTCTTTGATGTCTGATTTAATAAAACAGGAGATTCTGATATTTGCTACTACATTTGTTGTGAAATGTTTTGATTGAAGTATGAAAAGAAAAGCAGCCTCATACAGACCCATAATTGAAAAACTGTTTTTTTAGTAGGATTTGGAGACAGCTGTGGCTATTTTTTTTTTTTTGATGCTACAACCAAAAATTGACAAATGGTAGTTTCTTTTTTCTTTTTTTTTTTTTTTGTCTTTTTGTCCTTTTATGGCCGCACAGGCAGCATATGGAGGTTCCCAGGCTAGGGGTCCAATTGGAACTACTGCTGCTGGCCTACACCAGAGCCACAGCAATGCCAGATCCGAGCCGCATCTGCGACCTACACCACAGCTCACGGCAACGCCGGATCCTTAACCCACTGAGCGAGGCCAGGGATCGAACCCACAACCTCGTGGTTCCTAGTCGGATTCATTTTCACTGCACCACAATAGGAACTCCACAAATGGTAGTTTCTTAAAGGTTAGTTGCCAAAGGTTAGTTTCTTAAAGGTTAGTTACTTAACATTTAATACTTACAAAAACCTTGTGAGATGATTCTTTAAATAAAGCAAAGTTTAGAGAGGCTGCATAACATAGCTAGTAAGAGGAAGAACTGCAGGATCCAAAGCACATGTTCTTTGTATTTGATCATCGGGTAGTTTGCCTAGATGTGTGTGTGTGTGTGAGTGTGTGTATAAAATATACAAAAAATATGTATATTTTAAGGTCACACACACAGCATGTGGAAGTTCCCAGACTAGGGGTCGAATTGGAGCTGCAGCTGCGGGCTTATACCACAGCCACAGCAACGCAGGATCTGAGCGGCATCTGTGACTTACACCACAGTTTGTGGCAACATCAGATCCTTCACCCACTGGCGTTGTTGTGGCTGTGGTGTAGGGTGGCAGCTGTAACTTCGATTCAGTCCCTAGCCTGGGAACTTCTATATGTCATAGGTGTGGTCCTAAAAAGCAACAATAAAATAAAATAAAATAAAAATTAAAACTTCAGTTTATCAAATGACACACCACAGAAAAAGTAAAAAGAGACAACACAGACTAGAAAAAGATACTTGTAATACATAGAACCAACAAAACATAAGTGCTCAGGATATATTATAAATCTGTATGAAAAGACAAATAATCCCCCTGCCCCCACCAAGGGACAAAAGACATAAGCTTATATTCCAACAGAAGGTAAGAGTGGCTAATAAATAGATATTAAGCCTAAGTGATCAGCAAAATGAACACATCCATCAGATTAACAAGATTAAAAAGTCTTATAATGCTACACGGTGGTGAAATAGTGAAGCAGAATCTGCTGGTGGGAGTTTAATTTGCTTCAACCACTTTGGCAAAAAAATTAGAAAAAGCAAATATGCATTTACTTTGGGGTTATATTCTAGGAAAGTTCTTACATGTGGGCACAGGAGATATGTACAAGAATATCCATAGCACCAATGTTATTTTTTACTTTCTTTCTTTCTTTTTTGGCTGTGCCTCTGGCATGCAGAAGTTTCCCGGCCAGGGACTGAACTCAAGCCACAGCAGTGACAACACCAAATTCTTAATCACTAGGCCACCAGGGACCTCCACAGCAGCAGTGTTAACTATAGCAAAGAGGAGATCCCATCGTGGCTCAGCGGAAAGGAATCTGACTAGCATCCATGAGGTTGCGGGTTTGATCCCTGGCCTTGTTCAGTGGGTTAAATATCCAGTGTTGCCACGAGCTGTGGTGTAGGCTGCAGATGTGGCTTGGATTTGACATTGCTGTGGCTGTGGTGTAGGCCAGCAGCTACAGCTCCAATCGGACCCCTGGCCTAGGAACCTCCACATGCCGTGGGCGTGGCCCTAAAAAGACAAAAAAAAAAAAAAGCAAACAATAACAGACAGGCTAAACGTGCATATAACCATACAGTGTAACACCACACAGCAGTGAAAATTGATGAGTCAGAACTACATGTATTAATGTGGACCAATGTCAGATACAGAATGTCGAGAGAAAAAAGCAAGTTTCATAAGCAAGGAGGGTAACATGCATATAAAGTTTTAAAAGTGGATATTAATACTAAATATCATTTGGGGATACATACACAGGAGGTAAAAATACATAGAAATGCCTAGAAACGATTAACCCCAAAGCCTCTCAACTAGGGGACAGGTAGGAGGATGCATTCAAGGGCGGGGGGCACACGGAAAACCTCATTTCTTAAATCAGATAGTGAGGAGAAAGGTGTTTGTTGTATTTTTTTTAACATAGTTTTGTATATATAACAACAGTTTTTTTTAAAACCTGAGGGCAGATGCCTGAAAAATGTCATTCTTTAGGTATACCGAAGATACATATATATTCTCTAGGTAGCTAAGAACTTTTTTCTATATGCAGAATATGGATTTTAACAATGCTTGCTTTAAAGAATAGGTTTAGGCAAAATAACACAGAATCTCATTTGTGCTAGTTTAGTTTCACATCATGTGCCTCCTGGATTAAAATAATGCAATGCAGAATTCAGCTTATGCCATATGAGGTCAGGGGAAGAAAAAATAATGATACCTGGAAAATAGAACCGGGAAACAGACCCTGTGTGCAGTTTATTTGTTCAGGCTTGTAGCAAGGAGTAAGGGAAACATGAAAATACCTTGGCCATAAATTGTCATGTAAAAGACAAAGAGAAACTCTGGAATATTATGAAACTATAAATTACTTCTGCTGAAAGCGCAGAATTTGCAGTATCCCCTTAACCGAGGTTTCACCTCCCCACTTTTGACAGAATAACTCCTGTTCTTTGGAGAAAAACACATGAAATAAATGTAAAACCCGAGAGGGAAATCATCTAATATGTACACCACCTGCCTAATAAAATGAGAATAAATTTGGCTTTTTGGCTAAGTAGATTTGCTTATGTTTTAACTTAGTTAGAGGCACACGCCACCTAAATTACATATGTATTTTTATTTCCAAAAACCCAACAAAAATAATTTAATAACATTTACATGATTTTGCTTTCAAGGCAGACATCATATAATAGGATTCATATTTATTAAATAAATAAGCCACCATCAGCTCCTAGGTTACCATGGAACCAGATCCATTTATTAGTAATGCTAATGAGATCTCAATAAAGCTGGAGAAAAAAAATGGAAACCATAAGATTGAAAACTGTGATTCTGAAACATCACCGCTTTGTCTCCAGCTCAGTCCTGGGACCTCAGACCCGTAGTGTAGACACCAACTTTTACTCCAGAGATCGCCAGCCGTTTAGTTCCCAAGCTAATGGCTGCAGGTACCAAACAATGACTTCTTAAGAGTAAACAACTCTACTCTTTTAAAACTCCCTTTCTCCCAAATCCTAGAAGGTGACAGGCCCCACGAAGAGCTACCTGCAAAATCCTTCCTTTGAAGACATATACAAATGAGTCAATCCCCCGTTAAAGGATTTGCTAAAAACAAAGGTCCAGGAAGCCACGTAAAAATGATTTGTGAGGCTGCTTGATGCCTGACATTAAAAAAAAAAAAAAATTCTATGCCCCATTTAAAAAAAAAAAATGCATCTGCAGGCAACTTAGCTGCTATTTAAGGGTAAAGGCTGGTCTCAGATGTATATTTGAGGCGTCTATTCAATCTGGAGTTTACTATAGCCAAGATCTAAACCATAAAAATGGAGTTGGTAATGAAAACGTGGAGAACTTTAACTAGAGTCACAGCCAGATCCCTATCCTGACTCCTCCGGCACCTTTCACTTAGAAGTAGTTACTGCCAAGTGGAGAGTGGGGGCTGCGGAGCGAGTCGCCCTTCATTGGCCAAGGTGACCCTTACACTAATGGAACACGGCAGTACCTCGGAGCTATTGGTTTTTGTAGTTGTGTTGGTAAGATATAAAACGAGAACTTCCAAAACCCACTCTGAGGGTCTTGCTTTGGCTCTATTCATTCTCTGGGCTGACAGAAGCAGATTTATATTTTCCAATACTCTGTATTCTGCACAGGAGAGAGAATGGCCAACACTTTTAGTGTCAAAAAAGGGCCTCTTTCAGAGATCAGTTAGTAACCATTTTGATTATTGGAAGAAAAATTACAAGAAAATTCGTTCAACAAGCATTTACTGTGAACAATAATAGCTCTGATTTTAGCGGGCTTACAAGTTAGCCACTCTGCTTAGGACTTCTCTGACCTTGAATTGTGTAATCCTCTTAACATTCCTAGTGATATGACTATGATCCCTGCTTTATAAATGAGGACACTGAGGCCCTGAGAGATTAAGTAAAATGACCCAGATCATTCACTAAGTGGTAAATTTGGGATCTGAAGCCACATCGCGTCAAACATTAAAATTCATTTCACTACACTCTAACTCTTCAGAGTTGTTTTGTATGTGAATTACTAAAGAAGCTACGAGATTAAAACACCAGGGTCTGTTAAAACACATCCCATTCTGCTGAATAATGTACCCCGGGGGTCAGTACCCAAACCTCCATTCTGTAGTGGGAATCCTAACATAGGAAGCAGCTAGTTATTTAGTCTAACGTTACACTGTAAGGAAGAGATGTGGTCTTGACTTGACCCTTTTGACTTTACTGCTCTCAGAAAGTTATAAAATACTCCTTATATGACTCCTCTTATTCTATTCCTGTGTTTGATCTGACAGCAAGAATTTACAAAACCGGCTTTGTTTCTAATGTTAAATAATCGAAAGGGAAAATTACAGTTTTTTTCCCCCCCTCAAAGTCATGCACAAATAAGTTGGCTAGAAATGTTTTAAAATGTATGCATTCTTTTTAGAATTAATTCATTGAAAGAACCATTACAGTATCTATAACCCTTTCCATCAGCCTTCCCATCTGGAATTTATTTTTTAGGCCCTCATTGCTTCTCACAGGTTCAATGTTACCCATTTCACACCATTTAACTATTGAAAGCACTTGAAATTCCGGGCCCTAGAAGCAGAGCCAGTGTATTTCCCAGTGATGCAGCTAATGTGTCAGACTTGTAAAATAGCTCTTAGTGGCGGGCCTCCATTTAGAGAAAGACGGAAACTAGCTTTAAATACTTAGAGCTTTAATATCTAGTCCATTATACTGAAGCAGGGTCTTGTAAAGAGTCAATTATGGGATACTTCTGATTTGATCCACATGCAAGGGAAATCCGCTGCTTTGCCTTTAAATCCCTGTTGTAAGTGTCTTGTTTAAATAATTAGTGACACTTTTTCTTTGATCAAATTGATTCATATTGTTATTCTTCTATGCTAATTTAAAACTTAATCCATGTAAAAGTCTAAGGCAGATTTTAATCTCATGAAGAAAGCTTTCCCAAGAATGTAGTTATCCAGAGAACATTTTAATTTTTAAAACATCGTTAATTGAAAATAAATTAATTTCTCTACAAGGGAATATGAGAGTCAATCACAAGCCAAGATGGTAACCTTATTTTTTTGTGATAAGAGTGAAGTATTTCATACACACACACACACACACACACACACACACAATACATAATACTTGCTTAATAGTATGTTTAAGTAACCAATAATACATAATACTTGCTTAATAGTATGTTTAAGTAACTAATATTACTGAGACTTCTAAAGGCAATCAAATGTAATCTTAGTTTATGGCTTGGGGGCTAAAAAGTTTATGTGTGTTTGCAAAATACAGTTAAAGGGTTAATATCCTTAATATTAAACTTTATATATAACCAAAGAATTGATTAGCATGAATAAAAACAAATGCCAGATTTTACTTATTAATTCATATTTTAAAAATTACAATATCCAGTGTTGATTGGGGTACTGGGAAATTGCTATTGCACGTACTGCTGGTAAGTATTAAGTAGTAGTTTACTGAAAGGCTTGTGGAAATACATAATCAAAGGCCTAGAAAATGCACATTGCTTCTAGCAATTTAGGAGTCTGAGGAAATAAAATCACAATAAGAATTTAGTTAGAGGTATTTCAACACAGAAAAATTGGGAAAAATCTAAAAATACAACAGAATATTAAATACATTGTGCTTTTGCTCACTACTGTATTCCTAGTATTTATTAAACAAATGCAGGAGTATATATCTTTTTAAAAAGAATATTGCACACACATAGTTTTATGTTGGGGAGACGGTCACAATATACAATGCCATTTCAATTAAAAGTGCATGTATGTGAATAAAATAATTTGTCAGGCTATACATCAAAATGTTAATAGTGGATATTTCTGAATTATGGGCTAATTTTTATTTTCCTATTTTCCTTCTCTGAATTGTATGTAATAAATGTGTATTGCTTTTATAATAATGGTGTCATTTCAAACATTTATGTAAATTTAAAATTATATATATAAGAAATATATTCTCACGAAAATTTTAAATATCCATAATTACATAGCATAAATACGGAAAAGTTCTTTCTTCCCGTCCTTATCCCAGTCCTACTCCCTTCCCAGGATGTAACAGCTCTTCATTTGGTTAAGTGTTTTTAACCATTTTTCTACTTATTAAGTCTTATGTATGTGTGTTTAGATATTTTTTGGTTTTGTTTATAAATGGGATTCTATTTCATGAATCCATAGAGCCATAGTCAACTTAGCTCCGGGAATATTTACGTTACTTCTCTTTTGTTTTTTGTGATTATAAGCAATGCTTCAATAAACATCCTCAGATGTATTTCAACTTTTATAGGTGCAAGGATTTATCTAAGATAAAAACCAAGAAACTGCAGAGATTAGTTGATAAGAATAGTTGATGAGAACTTAAAATCACTTTTCAAACTCTACTAGTTCTCAGTAATTCACAGGAGTGCCTATTGTTTATAGTAATAAGTGGGTATTACTTATCTTTGTAAAATTTTTGGTGAATCAAATGGGCGGAAAGCGGCATTTCATTGCTGGTTATGTTGACCTTTTCCTGTGCATTTAAACATCTTATTGGATGTTAACTGGTCATTTTTATAACCATTTTTACTCTTGGTTTATAATTTCTCTAATTGCTTTGTAGCACTCTATCCTGCATGTTACGTTCAATGAATTTATTTCATATGCTGAAATTATTTTCTCCCTGACATTTTTCTTATCTTTAAAAAATGAGATATAATTTACATATGATAAGTATACAGTTCAAAAGTTTTTATAAATGCTTACACTTGTACTGTTTTTTAAAACTTTATGTGTTTTTGGTTTCATTAGTTTTCATTTACTGTAATCTATTTTATGGCTTCTAGATTTTTCATTATGCTTAGAAAGGACTTCTATGGAACAAATTTAGAATATCCATTTATATTTTTTTCTGATACTTATTTTTTATTTTTTAATTTTAGCTTTCTAACCTATTTAGAATTTATCTTTGTATTTGGTGTGAGATTATGATGCGATTTTGTTTTATATTTCTAAATTGACAGTTAATTACCTCAGCAGTATTTTCTCACTTCTTTGAAATACCATTTTTATCTTAAACGAAGTTTCTGTATGCGAATGTGTGTTTCTGAGCTTGGCTTTGCTCCATTAACTGAATTGCCTCTTCTTGCACCAGTGTCAGAGTGCTTTAATTATCATAGGTTTACAGTCTATTTTCATATCTGGTAAGGCAATTCCCCCCCATTGTCCTGTTTCATACAGTTCTCTTATGGCCTTATTCAGTTTCTCTTCAATAAATGAGAATCAGCTTGTCAGGTTCCATGAAAAGTACTTACTGGGATTTTGATTGGAATTGCATTAAACTTACAGGCAATATGAGGAGAACTGACATCTTTACAATGTTGGGTCTGCCAATTCAAGAACATGGTATTTGTCTCCATTGATTCTTCTTTTATGACTTTCCTTGGAGTTCAGTAGTTTACACCATATAGGTAATACACATTTCTTGTTGGGCTTATTCCTAGGAATTTATCTATTAATGTAATTTCTGGGATATAAGAAATCTATTGATTTTTCTATCTGGATCTTTAGCTAGCAAAATATTGTTAAATCTCTTATTAGCTTTTAGAGCTATTGATTTTTCTAAGCAGATACTCATGTGGTTTGCAAACAATAACTCTTTTGTCTCTGTTTCCAATATTTATTATTATCATTTATTTTCCTTTTCATATTGCATTGGCTTTCAGTTATAATATTAAACAGTAGTTGTAGTGGGCATCCTGTCTTGTTCCAGATTTTGAAAGGAATGCTTATGTGTTTGCTGTAGATTTCTCATAGACTTTATCAAGTTAAGGAAATTAATTTCTATTATGAATATACTAAAAATTATTGATTTTTTTTGTTTGCTTAATGAGGAACGGTGTTGAGCTATAGTAAACGTTCTTTTTTGAGGTAGGAACTTTTTTCCCTCTGTTGATCTAATGATTTACAGAATACTAAATTATTTTTGCATTTCTGAGTTAAATCTTAATTGAAATCTTAAAGATAATGCATTTATCTTTTAATACATTACTGGATTTGATTTTAATATATTATTTAAAGTTTTGAGTCTTTCATAAAATGATATTAACACATATCTAAGTGTATCCTGACCTTATCTAGATTTGGTTTCAGCCTAGGAGTCTGAGTGAGAAACTCTGAGCTCATTCTCTATGCTCCAGAGCATTTTATCTATCAAAAGAAACAGTTATTCCTGAAGGCTTTCTGAATTCATCTGTGAAAAACTAGGCTTTGATGGTTTCTTAGAGGAAGACTTCTTCCCACTTTTAAAAACTTATTTATTTATTTATTTATTATTTACTATCTTTTTGGCTGCACGCAGAAGTTCCCAGGCCAGGGATCAAACCTATGCCATTGTAGTAACCAGAGCCCCTACAGTGACAACATCAGATCCATAACTTACTGAGACACAAGAGAATTCCTTTTTTTCTGGCTGCCTTGAAGCATATGAAGTTCCCGTTCTCTGGCCAAGGATCAGATCTGAGCTTATAGTCATGACCTACACTGCAGCTGCAGCAACACCAGATCCTTTAACCCACTGTGCCGGGCTGGGGATCAAACCCTCCTCCTGGAACTGCAGAGGCACTGCTGATCCCATTTCGCCACAGCAGGAGCTCCAAGAACTCTTTTTTTTTTCTTTTAAGGGCCACACCCATGGCATATTGAGGTTCCCAGGCTAGGGGCTGAAACAGAGCTACAGCTGCCAGCCTATACCAGAGCCACAGCAAAGCGGGATATGAGCTGAATCTGTGACCTACACCACAGCTCACGGCAATATCGGGTCCTTAACCCGCTGAGCAAGGCCAGGGATCGAACCTGCATCCTCTTGGATCCTAGTCAGGTTAATTAACTGCTGAGCCACAAAGGGAACTCCCAAGAACTCCTATTTTTGATATATTAAATTGTTTATATTGTGGAGTAGATTTTACTAGAAAGTTTTCATTTAGATTTTCAAATTTTGTGTACGTAAGTATAGCTTTTAGTCTTTTCCAATAAGTTTGTTTGTGCTTCCTTTTTTTCTGGATCAGATTTTCCAAAGCTTTGCATTATTTATCGGTCTTTTAAAAAACCTCCAATTTTTGGTTTTATTAAGTTCTAGTTTGGGAGTTCCCTTAGTGGCTCAGTGGTTAACGAATCCGACTAAGAACCATGAGGTTGCGGGTTCGACCCCTGGCCTTGCTCAGTGGGTTAAGGATCCGGCGTTGCCGTGAGCTGTGGTGAAGGTTGCAGATGCGGCTCGGATCCCGCGTTGCTGTGGCTGTGGCGAAGGCTGGCGGCTACAGCTCCTGTTAGACCCCTAGCCTGGGAATCTCCATATGCCGCGGGTGCGGCTCTAGATAAAGGCAAAAAAAAAAGTTCTAGTTTGAACTTCCTACTAATTTCTTCTGTCATCCTGATTAATTTTTCTTCCTTTTAGGGTTTATTTTATTGTTTTTCCCTCTGGTTCTCTGAGTTGAATGTTTAATTAATTCATTTTTAATCTTTATTATTTTCTAATAAACGCAGTTAAGGCTCTAAAATTTCCTCCAAATATCACTTTGTCTGAATCCACCAGATCTTGACATGTTTTTATGGTTTTCATCTCTAAATAGACTTATTTGATAGAATACCATTTAGGACATTTAATTTTTTCTGTGCAGAGAGATCTGGGGAGGTATACTTTAATTATTAGTTCCTAATCACTACTTTTTTTTTGTATTGCAGTCAGAGATTTGTAGAACATAGATTTTTGCTATTTTGATATTTATTAAATTTCCTTTGTAGTTTTATATATGGCTAAATTCTAAGACTCTGTCACAGATACTTAAAAAGAGGTATATTCTGCCTTTGTCGGTTATAATATTCTACGTGTATCATTAAAACAGACTTGCTCGATTGTGTATTTTAGATCCTCTATATCTTTACTTCTTGTGTGTGTACCTGATTATCTGATTTCTGAGAAAGGGTTGTTAGAATCTCAGTTTCTCCTTATATTTCTATCAAATTTCACTTCATATTATATATTCCAAGCTATGTTCTTAGTTAAATTCATTTCTTCTTGGTGCATTGTACTTTTTAATCAATAAAAATGCCCTCTTTGTCCTTTTTGTGGCTTTTCACTTTTTAGGCTGAAACTAAAATTTTGTTTGAAATTAATATTTCTATATCTGCTTTCTATTAGTATTTAAATGAGATATGCTTTTCCATTTCTTTATTTTAAACTTTATCTTCATATATATGTATAAACTACTGTATATACAAATAGCATACAGTAAGATTTTCTGAGAAGCCTAGTTGGATTTTTATCCTTTGGTTGGAGAGTTTAACTTATTTATACTAATTGTGATTACTGGTATATTTAGACTTAATTCTGCTACCTTATTTTATGTTTTTTATTTACTGTGATTTCTTTTTTTTCTTATTGCCTTTTGTTGGATTGATTTAGTTCTCCTTTTTCCCCTTTATTTTCTTGAAAACTATATATTCTATTTTTCTAATGGTTACTCTTACATTTTTAGTATTGATTTATTTATTTTTTTTACTTTTCTATCATTTTTCCTATCGATTAGTCTTCATTGAGACTTCAAGAGTCTTAATCGGCCTTCAATGACTTCCCCTTACTCTCACCTTTCTCTTCTTATTGCCCATGCTGAAATTATTTGGCACTTTAGTTACAGGTTGTCACTATTTCTTATTATTCATGAGCGTCATTAGACTTACTTTGGGTTTTGTTTCTTTGCTGATCACTTGGTTCTTATACGCCTACGAATTTCTTTTTGGGGAGGAGGGGTTGGGTTACATTGTTTAGTAATTCTCTAAAGAAGTTTGTGAGTGATTAACTTCCAAGTCTTACTATGTCTCAAAATGTCTTAATTTTGCACCTCCACCCCCACTTAAACATTACCTTGGCTGGGAACAAGATTTTAGCTTAACAATATTTTTCCATCTTTATACTGAGCTCTTGTTTCATTGTCTTTTTGCATCCAGCCTTAGTAATGAAACACATAATGCCAAACTGACATCTATTCCTTTGTAGATTATTTGTCTTTCCTCTCCTTATCCTTGGTATTCTGAGATTCCCATTTGTCCTTGGTATTCTGATGTAAGCCCTCTCCATCTAAAGGTTTCTATTTTCCTTTAGATCTAGGAAACTTTCTTCTATTATTTCTTTGGTTATTTTCTTCCTTTTATCCCCTCTGTTCTTTTTTAGAGATTCTTCAAAATATCTAATCTGATGAACTTTTTCTTCTCTTTAACACAGTTTTCATACATTTTACATGACTTTTTAGAGAGGAAGTAGGAGCATAATCAGATCACAATTTTAATCTAGTCTTTCTATGCCTTTTAAAGAGAATTCCTTTTTTTTTTTTTTTCGGTCTTTTCAGGGCCACACCCCCCGGCATATGGAGGGTCCCAGGCTAGGGGTCTAATAGGAACTGTTGCCACCGGCCTATGCCAGAGCCACAGCAATGCTAGATCAGAGCCGCGTCTGTGACCTACACCACAGCTCACGGCAACCCACTGAATAAGGCCAGGGATCAAACCCGCAACCTCATGGTTCCTAGTCAGATTCGTTTCTGCTGTGCCACAATGGGAACTCCTACAGAGAATTCTTAAATGAATTTCAGATTACTCCATTGAAAGTGATTGAATTGGGTTCTGGCTATTTCTCAAAGAATCTTTTTTTCTATCTTTGGATGGATTCCCTTCAGAGAACGCTATGAAATATTTCACTCATTGAACCATATTTCTTTAGTGTGTAATTCTGACTGACACTATTCTATGTTCTTAGGATCCAAAGTTGAAAAAAGAACAAGTTTACAGTCTGGCAGAGTTTCTCAGTCTTGGTATTACTGACATTTTTGATTGGATAATTCTTGTGGGGGGAGGCTGTCTTGGGCATTATAAGACATTTAGCAGCATCTCTGTCTTTGACACCACTAGATGCCAGCAGCCCTCCCTCTCCCCTGTGTGACCATATAAAATGTCTCAAACATTACCAAATGCCCTCCCTTGCCCTCAGATCCACTGGTCTAGCAGCAGAAGGAACTAATATAATACGGGGAGTATGTTAGTGGAATAATATATAGAGTATTGACACAAAGAGGGTAATGGCTAACCCTGCCTGGGGTTCACGAATGGCTGGCTTTTCAGAACAGAAGATACTTTCCCTGACTTTTTTTTTTGTCTTTTTTGAGGGCCACACCCGCGGCATATGGAAGTCCCCAGGCTAGCAGTCCAATGGGAGCTGCAGCTGCTGACCTGTGCCACAGCCACAGCAATGCCAGATCCGAGCTGCATCTGTGACCTACACCACAGCTCACAGCCTTAACCCGTTGAGCGAGGCCAGGGATCAAACCCACATCCTCATGGATACTAGTCGGATTCGTTTCTGCTTGGCCACAATAGGAACTCCCTTGGCCTGGATCTTAAAGGAAGAGCTGGGTGTTTATCAGGCAAATAAGGAGTGAGGGAAGAAAAGAACAGTAGTATTAAGGAAAACAACAGCATGTAAAGACAGAAGGGGTGAAACAGCTTGATAAATTTGAAGAACTCTAAGTAGTTCAGTGTATGGTTGGAACACATATTTGAGGGCCGTGGTGAAGGTAGAAAGAAGGAAGCAACAAAGCTGGAGAGGTAGTTAGGGACAGATTATAAAAGAACTTTTAGGCTATGCTAAGAAACTGTGGGCTTTATTGAATAGTGATGGCAAACCACTGATAATATTAAGGAGATGGAGTTCCCTTCATGGCTCAGTGGTTAACGAATCTAAGAACCATGAGTTTGCGGGTTTGATCCCTGGCCTTATTCAGTGGGTTGCCGTGAGCTGTGGTGTAGGTCCCAGATGCGGCTCGGATCCCGCATTGCTGTGGCTGTGGCGAAGGCCGGCGGCTACAGCTCCTGTTAAACCCCTAGCCTGGGAACCTCCATATGCCGCGGGTACGGCTCTACATAAAAGGCAAAAAGACACACACACAAAAAAGAAAGAAAATATTAAGGAGAGAAACAGCATTTTAGAAAGGCAGTTTTATAAATATGCAGGGAATGGTTTAGAAGGAGGTGAGACTGGAAATGGATTCGTTAGAAGACGGTTCCAATAGCTAAGCTAAAGGCATAAACTAAGGCCAAGAGGACCACAGAGATAGGACATGTTACAAGCAATGTACAGAAGACAGAATTGAAAGATTTAGTGATTGCTTAGCCATGGAGAGTAAGGAATTGGGAGGAATTAAGGACAAGATCAGATTTTGGTAAAAACAGGGAGTAAATGGGGATGTTCTCAGTGAATCATGTTTACTGTCAGGAAATCTAAATAGAACCCCCAGGACAAAAACCAAAAACCTATTTCCCCCACCCTCCTCAAGTGTCTTATAAATTTATAGTTCTAAACACAATAGGCGATGTGAACTGGCAGTTTTTAGAAAACCAATTCATTGTCGTCCTTCATCTCAAGAAACTTTAAGGCTTTCTCTAAACAGTTTCTCATGGTATTTTTATTCCAAAATTTCAAAGAAATTAATATATTTTTTCAACTATCCCACTCTTTAATCACCTCATTTTCACACGTTATTTCAGCTGTTACAGAAGACTGTGAAAATTTGAGCCAAGATCAGACAATGAGGACTAGAAATTTTCATTTTCATTTATTAGTGACATAAAAATAGACAATGGTATCCACAAGCAACCCCAAAAAAGGCCAAATAATTCAAGGATGGAACTTTTCAACATTTTAGGTGAAGATCTGTGGCACTGAGGACCTCTACTGTTGAGAATATGAATGACTTCAGTGCTAGGATTAAACATTTGGAAAAACGTCAACCAAGCACCTGCCATCTCCAGCCTGCCAAAGTTTGGAAACAATTTTCAGAGGCACACGGATAGGTGTGCGACTAGAGTCTACGCAGACGTGCTCATAAGGGAGAATCGAGGTCTCCACCCACCTACTGGAACTCCCTCTTCACCTCCAGGTGCCGTGTCCTACTGCTGTCTTTTGGCCTATGAGTCTGTACTGGGTCTGATCGCTACTGTTGTGGTGGTGGTGGTTGTTTTGAGGCTTACAGTTTTTCTGAGGCTTTGTTGAGGCACAATTACAAGCAAATCTAATGTCTACACAACTTAAATCCATTGGTGCTAAGAGTTGGGGGTACTCTTATCTAATGTCTCCCGGTCTATGCTTAGATCCCTTTAGAAAGAGGAGAGGCCAGGAGTTCCTGTCGTGGCTCAGCAGAAGCAAATCCGACTAGTATCCAAGAGGATGCGGGTTCGCTCCCTGGCCTTGCTCAGTGGGCTAAGGGTCCGGTATTGCTGTGAGCTGTGGTGTAGGTCGCCGACAAGGCTTGGATCCCTTGTTGCTGTGGCTGTGGTGCAGGCTGGCAGCTGTAGCTCCGATTTGACCCCTAGCGTGGGAACTCCCATATGCCGTGGTGGCCCTAACCAGTGGCGCGCACACGCGCGCACTCGCGCGCGCGGGAAGGTGGGGGGAAAGGAAGAGGTGGGGGGATGAAGGAGAAGAGGGTGTTTCTTACATCCGTATCTGTGGCTAGAGAAAAGCACTCCATCTAAAAAGGCTAATGCTTAGAAATGCAAAGTGGTCAACAGAAATTGTCCCCTTTGCAGATAGTTTTTCTTTTAAGCTACCTAGATGATGAAATGCTAACTGAAAACTCGATTCCCCTACAATTTACTCCCCAACAAAGTCTGAATCCAAAAGATGCTTGATTCTGCCAAGCTATTGAGTCTTTGACACTCATCGTCCCTCAGATTTCTTCACAGTTATCTCAGAAGATTTTTAAATAGTACTTTATTTATTTATCTTTCTAATTCTTTCTTTTTTTTCTTTTTAGGGCTACACCTTCGGCATAGAGAAGTTCTCAGGCTAGGGGATGAACTGGAATTGCAGCTGTCAGCCTACACCATAGCTCACGGCAGTGCCGGATCTGAGCAAGGCCAGAGATCAAACCCTCATCCTCATGGATACTGGTTGGGTTTGTTACCACTGAGCCACAACAGGAACTCCAGTACATATATTTTTTTGTCTTTTTGCCTTATCTAGGGCCGTACCCGCAGTATATGGAGGTTCCCAAGCTAAGGGTCTAACAAGAGCTGTAGCTGCCGGCCTTCGCCACAGCCACAGCAACGCGGGATCTGAGCAGCATCTGCAACCTACACCACAGCTCACGGCAACGCCGGATCCTTAACCCACTGAGCAAGGCCAGGGATCGAACCCGCAACCTCATGGTTCTTAGTCAGATTCGTTACCCACTGAGCCACGACGGGAACTCCCTCTTTTGTGTTTATATTTAAGAGCTGCATGGGTACAGATCTCCACATAGTGACCTTTCCCTTTAAAGCCTTAGTCCCATTATTTCCGTGGTATTCATTATAGCATTTAAACTAACTTAAGGACCTCTCTAGGCATAGTTTTGTTAATAACTATCATACACTCTAGGGCTTGAATTTGGCCTCTGCTATTTATTAGTTTACTTCTAAGTAACCTGTTCAAGTTACATAATCTCTCTGATTCTCAATTTTCTTCTCTGTTAAAATGGGAAAAAATAATATTTATTTATCTTGCAGATTTTATGAGGTTTGAATATGATAGCATTCATGAACACATACATGACAGAGACTTGCACAAAATCGATGCTCAGTGTCTCTAAGTTTCCCTCTCTTCCTTTCCCTACCCTTTAAAAAGAACACATTCAATACTCACTTCAAAGTTACCTGTGTTTAAAAATATGCCTAGGTGGGGTCATTTATCAACAACATACTTTCAAGCCAAATATGAGTCAAACCGAACTCTTTATCAGATTGTGTTTTCATTACAAGAAAGGCAGTCAAACCAAAGGAATTGGGTTTCAGAGGGTTTGGTTCTACATACAAAATACCAAAGGCATAATCCCCATTTTGCATAAGGAGTTCGATAGAATTACAGAACAATTTAGTCAACTCCTGCAGTCCCATGAAAATATGTGGTTTGGTACTGGGGCCGATGAGAGAAGGAATCCAATGAAAGTTCGAAGCAAGAGAAACTGAAGTCTCAAATGTAAAGGAGCCTCCTACTGCCTCTAGCGCCATCAAATCACATTCACCACATGCATCGTGTGGCTTTGGGCAATCTGTACCAGGAAAGTTCAGCAGCTCCATGTCTCACCTTTGACGACACAGAGTTAGGTCATTCTGTCACAAACTTTTTTGTTACAAGGCATGTCAAGCCACATGCAGAGAACTCTGTGCTGTAGTACAAAGTCATGCTAGTGCAGAGATGTCTTTTTATTGTTTTCAATGCTTGGGCTGAAATGTGAAAGCCAATAGCTCCTCTTCATTTGAAAAATGAAGAGGGAGCAGCAGTTTGGTGGAAGGACTAGTGGGTTAGCAATCAGGAGATCAAGAATCTAAACCTTGAATGTGTGTGTGTGTGTGTGTGTATACGTATATATATATATATATGACTGGGACACTTTGCTGTACAGAAGAAATTGTTAGAACACTGTAAGTCAGGTATGATAGAAAAAAATAAAACCTTACCAAAAAAGAAAAAAAAGAACTTTTTTAGGCCCGCACCTGCAGCATATAGAGATTCCCAGAAGAGGGGTTGCATTGGGCTACAGCTGCCAGCCTACACCACAGCCACAGCAATGCAGCTGAGCTACGTCTGCGACCTACACCACGGCTCATGGCAACACTGGATCTTTAACCCACTGAGCAAGGCCAGGGATCGAACCCACAACCTCATGTGTTCGTTTCCACTGGGCCCCGATGGGAACTCCGAAGAAGAAGGAGAAGGAGAAGGGGAAGGAGAAGGAGGGGAAGGGGAAGGGGAAGAGAAAGAGGAAGAAGAAGAAGAAAAAGAACCTAAACCTTGCCTACGCCAGTGCCTCTCAGTGGGACCGAAGGCAAGTCCTCTCAAAGCAGTGCTTCAGTTACTCCTCCAGACTGCTCTGAATAACAATTCTGGCTTATACCTCAGAGGGAGGATATAATAAGCATAAAATACATTGCAATCCTGCTTAAGACAGTGTTAACATAAATCCCAGTCATTACTACCACTAAGACGCTAGGATGATAGTACCTGCAGGGAGGTAATCATCACCTTGGAGAGCACGAGGGAGATCTATTAATCACCTTAAATCCCTCAAGTTGTGTGTCAAGTCAAGGGCAAGTGAGAGATATGCAAACTACAGTGCTGGGGTCGAACTGATTTTGTATTGGCCTCGAGCCTTCACTGTGAACGTTTTGCTTCTGAGAAAATGATTCTGAATCGCTACGAAAAGATACGGTCTTGACGGGTTTACCTCTCTGGAGGCTTTCAATCTTGGCAACCGCGTTGTGATTCCCACTTAAGCTGAAGCACCGGATGGTGCTGTCAGCATACCGGGAGGAAAGATGCTCACACGAACCAAGAAAACCATTTCCGTCCCGGGATTATGAAGTGTCTTCCTAAATCCAAACTGTAACCTTTATCTCAGATGTCATCTCTAATGTGGTCGTGTACAGATCAAATGTCCAGATTGATAAAGGTGGCTTACTTGCCGAAGGGACTCACTCATTGACAGAGCCCAGAATCCAAAGGTGATTAGTCGACTAAAGAGAGAAGATGAGCACCAGACAACCTTGTTTGTCATTTTGCCACTTAATCACATAAATCCCTTAACACGAAGTGCATCTGCATGGCAGGAAATTAAACACCGACAAAAATAAAACCAAAGCTCCCAAATCAACTCAGACACCTGTTTCACGAGAGCAAGTGTGATGAGATTGTCTGTTGGTAGAAATTTTGTTCTGTACCCATTCTTAACAATTGAATATTGGCCCACATACTTTAGGATTTATCTTTATAAGGGTGGTTACTTTTTCTACCATGTAGATGAACGTTAAATTCCAGACAAAAAAGGAGGCCGGATTCTAACTGAAAACAAATAGAGTATCCTCTAACTGTGGTTACTAATTCATAAGCAATATATTTTCTCTTTTAGAAGGAAGCCGATTTCAAGATTTCCTCCAACTGCTCCAAAAAGCCTTAAAGTGACTTATGTTTCTACAAACACTTAACCTATTTAATTCTGATCCAGATTTCCCTCATGATCTTTACATTGTTTAAATGACTCTTTATAGAGAAGACTCAAACCTTTTAAAGTCCTGGTTTATGAGAATATTGTTTAAAGCTTTTTTTATCCAAATGAAGAATATTAATGTAAAGACCATAATTTTTTTCTTAAAACACACACACACACACACACACACACAGTCAGTCTTGTACCATCATTTGATAACTGTTTTGCTCCTATGTTTCATTCTTTAGTTAGAATCACAGGTATAAAAAGCACATGCAAATCCACTAAACCTTTAAGAGAATATTAGTGAAAAAGTAAAGTAGAAAATACTTTCCTCTGAGGAAAAAAAAAATCTATCATTTACAGGCAGGGTTAATTAAAACCTTTTTAAATTTAAAAATGATTGAACTGGGAAAGTTTTAAACAGAGCTAACTTGAAGCATAATTCCGCTTTCTTTTGACAGTGCGAATGCACAGAAAACCCCAGAGATGTTCCAGTGCACCAGCAGACACCTACAGAGCAAGCTCCGAGCAGATCAAACTCGGAAAAGATCCATGGAAGGTTTTCACGGCTACTGGAGGGAGCCGGCACAGAGTACCACAGCTCTTTTCAAAACATACCAGAGTATGGAAGAAAGCATTCCAAGCACAAAATGAGCACTCCATAAGAGCTGCAAAAGAGTCTTTTACCTAATTAAAAGCTTAAATTTACAGAACTTCAGAGCATTGCAGTTTCAGCTTAACTTTGCCAAAATAATCAAGCAGAATGAAGCAAAACAAATAGGGGAAAACAAGCCTCCCACTCTGGTTTTGATTTGCTGCCCATTATAGTGGAGTGGTTTGGCCTGCTGGGGCTAGACGGCTTTCAAACGTCTTCCAAATGCCCCGTAATGACACCTAATTCTACATTTAACTCTTGGAGGCAAGAGTTGTTTTCTTTGTGATGGTATTTGTTCTGTTTGAACATTATCAAGCTGTTTGTTCTAATCCACGAGGCAAAAACATAATAAGGCTCATCTAGAGGCTTTTCCCAGTTAGGAAGGTGACTGAAAAGATTTAGGTCTTTAGCCTGTCTTTAAATCTTCTAAATGAAAGATGATTTACAATTAAGCTATGAACATGTGAACACTCTCAGGTCTGGAAAGTTTCAGCCTGAATGGAGGTATCCTAAATCAATGCAAAAGACTCTGCCTCACAGAACCAAATTTTACAAAAATCAGCCTCTACGCGCAAACCTTGTTAATAAATTATAAAGGGGTCACCTACGAGAAGTTCACTTAGTTTCAGCTGAGACACTATCAGTGTTTCCCAGTAACGTGCGATGAAAAGAATAACAGGGCTTGAGTTTAAAGATAAAATGACACAAAGGGTTAGAAAATGGTCACATGAAGATCATTTTCCTTAAAGAAAAAATCGTTACAGTTCTAATAATTTGATAAGTTGGAATAGGAAGATAAGGTTGGTCAGGCTCTTTAGAAGACTTCTCTGGGTTTAGCTGCAAATTAATTTCCATGTTTACAAACAGAATCCTCTAATTTTAAAAAATGTTTAGCCAGTTTGGGATTGTTAAATTTGGAGTCTTGTCACCACACCCTTCTTGCTTTCCTTTTTCTGTACTCAGATAATGCCCTTGCCCTTGTTCAGAGATCTTATTTTCATTCAACAAGAGATGTAAGTAGTAAAAGGACCCTGTGAGAATCCCGGATTTGGATCCAGGCTATATAACTTTAGGCAAGTTTTTTTTTTTTTAATTTTTTTTCACCAGAGCTCATTTTCCTCATCTGGAAGACAACAGAATTAGACCAAGTATCTCAGATAACTGATTCCAGTTTAAAACTCTCTGAATTCTCAGCAACGGAGGAGTGCCAGGCAATGGTGCCCACAACACACATCACCCAGCTCTGTCAGCAGACCTTTGGGTAAATGTCATAAAACTACCCAAAGAACTATCTGAATATTGAAATAAGAACTAAAGGCCAAGAAACTAGGTTTGGAAAAAATGAGGGTAAGATAAAATCTACTAGAGAGAGAAAACTGCATAGCACAAGTTTTGTGCCTGGTGCAAGTGTGCATGGCATATAAGTCACACTTCAGGTGGGGAAAGCAGACAAAGATGAGAAAAAGGGAACACAAATCCTGGAAGAAAACCCTGACATGAACACTGAGATTTACAAAACTGTGTCAGAAGTGACAGTTCCCAAAGTTGAATAAAGGTAATTGCTCAAGAATGAGGGTGACGACTTCTTCGTCCCAGAGACAATATAGGTAGTGGCTAGACTAGAACTCAGAAGAGAGATTCTATTGCAGTTTGGACTTTTCTTTGTTAAGAATATGTGGGAGTTCCCATTGGGGCTCAGCAGGTTGAGAACTCAACTAGTATCCATGAGGACGAAGGTTTGATCCCTGGCCTCGCTCAGTGGATTAAGGATCTGGCATTGTGGAAAGCTGCGGCTCAGATCCTGTGTGGCTGTGACTGTGATGCAGGCCGGCAGCTGTAGCTCCATTCAACCCCTAGCCTAGGAATTTCCATATGTGGAGGGTGTGGCCCTAAAAAGCCAAAAAAAAAAAAAAAAAAAAGAATGCTTTTGTTTAATCGTGTCAGATGATAAAATTTAAGATCTCTAAGGGATCTTAATAAGTTCCTCCCCTTCCTCTTACAAATGAGTGAGTGATATCTAGACAGGTAAAATGACTTCTTCTCTTGTCACTTTTTTTTTTTTTTTTTTGGCTTTTTAGGGGCCACACCCATAGCATATGGGAGTTTCCAGGCTAGGGGTTGAATGGGGCTACAGCTGCTGGCCTACACCACAGCCACAGCAACATGGGATCCAAGCCTTGTCTGCGATCTACACCACAGCTCACAGCAACACCAGATCCCCGACTCACTGACTCCACATCCTCATGGATACTATTGGAATTCATTTCCCCTAAGCCACAATGGGAACTCCCAACAAAAGCATTCTTGAATCTAAGAATCTTAAAAAGGGCTGAAAAGGAATCTGAGAAAGGCCTGAAAAGTTGAGAAAACAGTAGTATCCACATTATCCATTTTGGAAATTTAAATGAAAGAGTGAAAGAATTCTGTAAGCTGCAAAACATTGTACAAATGATGGTAGTGCATATCATTTATCGGCATTTTAGAAAAATGAGGGATTAATGTTGGTGATAATTGCAGCAGTGCCATAGTAGGTAGTCAACACATACTTTCTGAATAAATGAATGGTTTCAAAGTAACATGTCCAGTCTCACTCTGAGAACAACTGATAAGTAGATTTCCTGGTTATAAGGGTAGAAGCTCGTCTCCACATTATGGAGAATGTGGCAAATAGGATGCCTAGCTCAATAACAAAGCAGGAGAATATTTGGAAGGATGCTTCCCCCCCTGCCCAAAATTTCCACTTTGAAGATCCTTTGGTTACAAAAAACATCATCAACCATGTGCAAGACTTTATGTCCACTTCTTGAGCATGAAGAATAGGTGTTCTACCATAAAGAAGGCAGTTTCTGCCTTCAAGCAGCTTACAGTTAACTTGGGAGAATGACTAATACATACTACCTGTAATAGAATGTGACAAGTGCTGTAATAGAAACAGTGTTAGATCCTACAGAAACTTAGAGTAGAGGGAATCATTCTGGAGGGGAAGAATGAGGGATAAGAAATGGAAAGTTTCCGAAAGAGATAGCATTTAATGTTCCTTCAAAGATGTATAGGATTTCATTAAACTAAAAGGTGAGAAAGGCTTTCCAGGCAGATGACTTGAAAGAAAGTGTCCCAAAGTGGAAATACAAATAAGAACTAAAATCCCAGAGATAAAAATTGCTTGGGAGGTGACCAAACAACAGTCAGTTTTAATTGTTTAGGAATTCCCCTTGTGATGCCGCTGAAAGGAATCCGACTGGTATCCATGAGGATGCAGGATCAGTCCCTGGCTTCACTCAGTGGGTTAAGGATATGGTGTTGCCGTGAGCTGCAGTGTAGTTTGCAGAGGTGGCTCAGATCTGGCATGGCTGTGGCTGTGGCCGGCAGCTGAAGTTCAGATTTGAGCTAGGAACTTCCATATGCTGTGGGTGTGGCACTAAAAATTAAAAAAAAAAAAAGTTTTAATTGCTTGAGCCATGTAGAGAAGCCATTGTCTTCACAATCACAATCCATTTTTAAAGGATGAATTTCTTGGCAGATTGTTTCATGTAATCCTCTTGTTAACTCCAAAAAGTGTCAGCATGAATATGTATACTATGCTGAGCACTTTACAAAGGAAATTAAAATGATAAGAAACTGATCCTTTCAGAGCTTAAATGTAGACTAATGCAGTTTGGGGGACATCATAAAGCCTTTTTTTAAAAAAAAAATTACGTCTCAATTCAAACTCTAAAATGGGCTCAAAGGCAACACTGCCTACAATAAAATTGCACTAAAAATTATACAGCTAAATACATATAATCAGGGCTTGGACTCTTAGTCTAATTCAAATCACGTTTAAGAGCTCTCATTTCTATTTTTAAACAGCTCGAGGCAGGCAGTGGAGCTAACTTTTCTCACCATGCTCCAGCACGTATCTTGCTTATTTCCATCTTTTCCAATGCATTTCTCTAGCCCTCTTCCAGAAAGGTGGCATATATTTTACTCACTTCTTTGTCACATCTGACTGCTTGCTAATTAGTCTGGTTGAAGTTTCTTTCCAAACCTATCTTCACCACTAGTTAATCAACCTAAGCAGTCACTTTTGAGTGCTGCCGTGTAAGGCATACCCTCTCTGCCACATTCCCAGATCCTACTGGCTTAGGTCCAGAGTTTGGGACTGGAAATTCAATCAGAACCATGCTTTCCTATGGAATTTGACCTTATATTATTTTTAACACATAGAGTCCAACAGAAACAAACAGCCGTGAAAAGGAACTTCACATACGAAGCACATAGCAAGCTGTTAGGTAAACATGCTGTATTACACCAAGTATATAGCTGCTCAGGACAACATTAACCTGCAGATCTCTCACATAGGAGATGCAATTAGCATTTTTGCCTTTAGAAGATATAAGCCTATCTATCTGAATACAGGTGAGTAATACTACAGCAGGTGGTCTGGTTGAGGGATCCTTTGCAAAAGATGGTTCCGGAGGGGCGGGAAAGAAACCCTGGGGCTTGCTTTCCATCCTTTTACATTTCCCGTGTTCCACAAAGGTCAAACTATTTTTATAAAAGGAAATTAAATGTTAAAAACCCGCACTAAAATGAAATCACTCGATTTTGCCACCTAACCCCACTAAAGTCGGGGTGTTTGGAACTCATATCTCCGTATTTCCACTAAGCAGTAGATCACAATTTAGTATTTCTTTTTTATTTATCCTTTCACTATCTATCTATCTATTTATTTATTCATTTATTTATTTTTGCTTTTTAGGGCTGCACCCGTGGCATATGGAGGTTCCCAGGCTAGGGGTTGAATCGGAGCTGTGGCCGCCAGCCAACACCAGAGCCACAGCAACGCGGGATCCGAGCCACATCTGTGACCTACACCACAGCTCACGGCAACGCCGGATCCTTAACCCACTGAATGAGGCCAGGGATCAACCCACAACCTCATGCTTCCTAGTTGGATTCGTTAACTACTGAGCCACGACGGGAACGCTTTTTTAAATGTGTCTGGCTATTTCACATGCTGTAATTCTTCAGAAGAGGATATACTGCTGGTCTTTCTTATTTAAGAAGTATGAATTGGTTAATAATGAACCAGATCCTGTGATTTCTAAATCGCAACTGAATTTTACATTGACTTCCTCTACTGATTATAACATATGTGTAAGTACATTTAGTTTATGTGTGATTCTATCTTTAAACACACGCCTTTTAAGAAGGTAAGCAAGTTAGTCAAAGGTGCCAATCTTGCAGGTCCTCACTTGCATAGCAGGTATATTTTGCTTTGTAAAACTTCCCTTTGGTTCCAAATGGAATGAACCCACTTTGACAACAGCATGTATAATTTCAGACACATACAACGTGAATGGGAAGATTTATGTGACAGAATTCACCTGTAGGGAGTACACAGTAACTATTTTTATAATAATATTTGAGAGGTAGCATAGCATTGTGGCTAAGCACGCCTGGCTGCAGCCTCAGATTGCTGTGCTTAAACGCAGGCTCCACCACCAGCTTCTGTACCATCTTTCTTTGCCTCGATAATCTTATTCTTTAGTGAAGATTACAACAGCACCTGGAATTAAATTAGTTAATTCTATATATGTGGGTAACTTTGCAATATGCATGACATATACTAGTGCTTCCAAAACAGTTTTTATTATTCTTTGTATAATACTGTGTGCTTTACAGAGTGTCCTCACTGGTGTCTCACTCAGTCCTTGATAACCTTGCTCCTATGAGGTAGCTGTTACAAGTCTGAGTTCTGGAATCTGACTACATAGGCTGGAAGTTAGCTTCCCCACTTACTAGCAATGCAAAACAGCTATTTTTTTTTTCTAATGCTTTAGTTTCCATATTATCTGTCAAGTCGGGATGATAATAGTAACTACTTCATAGCATTGATGTGCACCCATTCAAAGTACTTAGAATACCTGTAACACACTACAGCAAGTGTTTCATAAACATTAGCAATTATCTTCATTTTATTTGTTTATTTTTTGTCCTTTTTTTTTTTTTAGGGCTACACCTGTGGCATAAGGAAGTTCCCAGGCTAGGGGTCAAATCAGAGCTGCAGCTACCAGCCTACCCACAGCAACTCGAGACTCGAGCCACGTCTGTGACCTACATCACAGCTCACAACAACGTTGGATCTTTAACCCACTGAGCGAAGCCAGGATCGAATCCACATCCTCATGGATACTAGTCAGGTTCAAGGATACTGAGCCACGATGGTAACTCCCTATCTTCATTTTAAAGATGAAAAAACTGGAGTTCCCTTCGTGGCTCAGTGGTTAAGGAATCCGACTAGGAACCATGAGGTTGCGGGTTCAATCCCTGGCCTTGCTCAGTGGGTTAAGGATCCGGCATTGCCGTGAGCTGTGGTGTAGGTTGCAGACGTGGCTCGGATCCCCCGTTGCTGTGGCTGTGGTGAAGGCCGGCGGCCACAGCTCCTGTTAGACCCCTAGCCTGGGAACCTCCATATGCCGCGGGTGCGGCCCCAGATAAGGAAAAAAGACAAAAATTAATAAATAAATAATAAATAGAGATGAAAAAACTGTTTTAAAGAGACAAATGATTTGCCCAAGGGCAATTAGCTTCAAAATAGTAAAGCAATCTATAAGAAAAAGCACATACTAAACTATCAGAAACTAGTATATGTTTACTCCAGAAAACATACAAACATACGCATTAAGTCAGTGTTAGGTACTGATGACATAAAAAAAGAAGTCATATCCTCTCTTTATATGCATATAAATGATTTGAGTCTCCCTTATATGCTGAACAGAGATTTGCAGGGACCATTATGGGATCACAGAGAAAGGGACTTTTAAGTTTGACCTACGACCTCAGGAGAAAATGATGCCTTAATTTTGGCCTTAAAAGATGAGTAAGAACTAGATTAGCAAAGATTTGTGGAAAGGGCTATCCAGGGTAGCGAGAACATAATGAGAAAAAAAAGGCATCAAAGGTAGTGCCTTTAGTATGTGTCTACATGTAACAAAAAAAAAACCCCCAATATTACCAGAACATAAAAGCCTAGATGGAGAGATGAAGGAGATAAGACTGGGCCACGAGGGGCCAGAAGTCTTATGTGCACATTAAAGAACTTGGGTTTTATCCAGTTGACAATGGGAACTACTGAACTTTTAAGCAGGAAGTTGTAGGTAGACCGTTCTGGGTGTAATATGGATGACAGATTTAGGAGAAGGTAAGATTAAAGAGAAGACTGGAAATCTAGCTTGGAGGCAAGGTAGGATACAGGTTTGAATTAAAGTATTCAGAGTGAGATGGAGAGGTTTGTCCTTGACAAAACTTGGGAAAAAGTGAAAATGGTGAAAACATTTCGCAGTGGTGATACCTTCAAAACATGTTAATATATTTTATAGTTTCTTTAAAAAAAAAAGCAACTTGTCTAATTGTTGACAGTTATTGTTGGCTGTTATTTTGGGATCATGTATATTTTTAATCCTGCCATACTATATTAATATGTGTTAATGTCATTTCCTTCAATTAGACTGTAAGCTCCTTGAAGGCAGTAACCTATTCTTCTATTTATCTAACATAATACATATCCCAGTCCTAAATGTGTAGCAGGAATGCTACATATACTTGATTAGTGAACTTAACTGTTATATTAATATGCTATGCCCTTATAAAGAAAAGTACAATTCTGACTATATTTAAAAGCTTAATATCAGTTAATGATATGGCTAATAACAGGAGTTAGTAAATTTATCTAAATAGGAGAAACTCTATAAGTAGAATGGCCAATAATTACTTTCCAAATTACTTCTATGGAAGTTTTTAAACAAAAATGAATAATGATACAAAGAAATTTCCAGAAAGGAAGGCTATCTCTTTAAGAAAAGTGGCTGCAACATATCTGAGAAAGAAAACCTTTTCAGAGATATGATCAAAGGATTACTGTATTCAATTTAAAAAGCAACATGCACACCTGCTGAAATATTAGTTTTCTATTAATGTTTACATAGGACTAGACTTTTAGTCTTTTTCGTACAGCTCTTCTACAGGATGAGAAGTTGACAAAAGGTTATTTCTTTGTACCTTTTGAAAAATTCTACTTTTGTCTAGAGGCTGAAACTTCTTTGGAGCCTCTCTTTTGTTCTATTATACACACTGGTGGATTTTAATTTAAGTGACTCACCATTGATGCAACTTGTGAAAAGTTTGTCATAACTGGTAATTAAATGAAGGCATATTTGAAAACATTACAACTTTTGTGTTAAAGGGTGTAACCCCAAAGATGTCCCTAGTGAATATCCTCTTTTATATATTATGACTCTACCACATTAAAACCAGATGATAAGTAAATACGAAATACACTTTCAAGTGCAAGGTATTATCAAGCAGAAATCATTGATCTTGTACCTAAAATGCTAACAATGATCAAACAATATTACCTATGAGTAAGAGAGTGCTGCATTCTATATAAATTGTAAATTGTTTGAGTTCATTCAAAAGTATGTTCAACTTGTCTTGAACTTCTTTTCAGGGGAAACAATTATTACCAGGAACTATTATCTCTATGAAAACCCACAATGAAAATAAAGCAAAAACAAGCTGAAAAGTTCCTGAAACAATTATTTTTCTGTGGAACTGGAAGAGTGAATATTTCAAAACTAAAAGAAGTTTCAAACACCCTACATTAACATTGAAATTGACTTCTCTACCTGGTTTTGAAACAGGTTGATAGCCAAGACAAGAGCTGCGTGCTAATTAACGTGGGTTTCATGTCAATGAAAGTTCAAAGAAGCACATTTTGGAAGGTATTACAAATTTATGGTGACTAATTTTCCCTGAGAACTATGAGGTATCTTTGTTTTCCTTCAAGTGTTTCATGTGCATATTTGTTGCTCAAGAGTCGATTTTTGCTTTAGATGTCTTGAGCTCACGGTGAGAAGCCCCCACCTACTCCCATCTATCTTCTTTTTCTTTTTTTTTTTATTTGCACACTCAATACCCACCATGAAAAGAAGCCAGAAAGAAATATTACAAATGTGCAAGTCTTACTCTAAGCACTGAAAATAGAATGTTTCTACAGGTTCAGCTTTAGCTCATTTATCTCCTTTGTGTTTACCTAACCAACCACACCTATGTTGATCTTATGATTCACAGAGAAAAATAAGAACCCGTATTTAAGCATAATGACCAACAACAACAAAAAAATACCACCCAGGAAAGTGCTATTACTGAGGTGGATCATGAGTTAGCCAAAATGATGCATAAATGAATTGCCAAGCTAATGGCTCGGGGGCTGAGGATACCAACTGGAGCCAAACCACTGGTCTAGCTTTGAGTTTTTGTAGCTGACACTACGAGCACAAGGGCAGAATGCGAGAGGGAAGAGAGGATCAGAGACTTATCTCACACTCCAGGTCAGAATAAATGTCTTTCCTGACTCAAAGAAGAGGTTACCTTTGTTACAAACAGTTATGAAAAAATAGCCAGACTCGAGTGGCGCTGGGGGTAAGTGAAGGATGTATAAAACCATCAAACACCAAAGTTCAGCCCTTGATAAAACTAGTTTCTCAAAGCAAATATGGTTGAAGCCTAAGTACTAGTTTGAGAATACACCATTGCAAGTTCTAATGATACAAACATATAGAGCTATGGGTAGATACTAATTATAGTCATGATCTAGCCCATGCTTTTGATGTTATATGGTTATCTATATAGTTTTATTGCCAACTTATTTGAATATTTTGACTGTACTTGCATTTCTCAATAATTTTTGTAAATACTTGGATTTGGCCAATGATTTCCAGAAATTGAAATATAATTAAACAAATATTCTTGTACTTACAGTACTTTTTAACTATGATTTTCTTTGACTGCCTTGTGTCTTATACCTTAAATTCCATAATCTTAGTTGTAACAGAAAAATATAGTAAGAATATATTTTTGGACTATAGGATTGTTTTTTTTATGTCATATATATTACCTTGATTCATTAGAATTTTCAACTGATGAAATAGTCAAACAGGATTGTACTGGTGATAGTGGAACACTAAAGGGAGGGAGACCAAGTTAGGAGACACTTGTGACACTCTTTTAATGTCTTAATATTACATAAATTTAATATTTTAAATGTTGAGTAATAAAAGTAAAATGCAGCCAGATAGGTGTGATACTTTTCATATAAAGTTTAAAAATTGCATCAAATAATACTACATATTATTTATGGAGTCAACATGAAAAAAGGACTAAAAAACGGGACAAAAATCACACATTTCCATTTCAGGACGGTGGTTACCTCTGGAGGCAGGAAGGAGGGAAACGGTTATCAATGAGGGACACAAAAGAAAATTCATCTCTAACGTTTTATTCCTTAAGAAGAAAAATTAAAACCAATAGGACAAAATTTGTTGAATCCACACATTAGTTGATGGATATTCGGTTTATTTTCACATTTTAGCTATTATGAATAATGCTGCTTTGAAGATTTGTATGCAAGGTTTTGTATGAACACATGTTTTCAATTCTTGGTATATACCTAGGAGGAAAATTGCTGGGTCATATAGTAATTCTATAACTTTCTGAGGAACCGTCAAACTGCTTTCCACTGCAGCTGCACCATTTTATATTCACACACTAGCAAAGAGTAAGTGTTCCAGTTCCTGCACATCTTTGTCAACACTTATTATTTTCTTTTTCAAAAAATTACAGCCATCCTAGTGAATGTAAAGTACTATTTCATTTTTACTTGTTTGTTTGTTTTTTAATTTATCTATTTTTTCTTTTTAGGGCCACACCTGCAGCATATGGAGGTTCCTGGCTAGGGTCAAATAGGAGCTGCAGCTGCTGGCCTTACCTCAGCCACAGCAACACCAGATCAGAGCCACCCCTGTGACCTACACCACAGCTTGTGGCAATGCCAGATCCTTAACCTGCTAAGAAAGGCCAGGGATTGAACCCATATCCTCATGGATATTAGGTTCTTAACCCACTGAGCCACAACAGGAAGTTTTGCCGTGCATTGCCCTAGTGACAAATGATGTTGAATATCTTTTCATGTACTTATTGACCTTTTTTTTTTTTTTTTTGGTCTTTTGTCTTTTTAGGGCTGCACCCGCAGCATATGGAGGTTCCCAGGCTAAGGGTTGAATTGGAGCTGTAGCTGCCAGCCAGAGCCACAGCCACAGCAACTTGGGATCTGAGCCTTGTCTGTGACCTACACCACAGCTCACGGCAACGCCGGATCCTTAACCTACTGAGCAAGGCCAGGGATCAAACCTGTGTCCTCATGGATACTAGTCAGGTTCATTAACCACTGAGCCATGATGGGAACTCCTCTTTTCATTTTCTTGATAGTGTCCTTTGATGTACAAAATTTCAAACTTTGATGAAGCCCGATTTATCTATTCTTTCTTTTGTTGTCTGTACTTCTGGTGTCAGATCTACGAATCCATTGCCAAATCATGGTCATAAAGGATGACACCTAAGTATTCTCTTAAATTTATACTATTTTAGTGGTTACATTTAGGTGTTTGATCCATTTTGAGTTAATCTCTGTATATGGTGTGAGGTAGGAGCCCAATTTCATTCTTTTCCAGTTGCCCCAGCATCAACTGTTGAAGAGATTATTCTTTCTTCATTGAATAGTCTTGGCACTCTTGTCAAAAATAAGTTGAACGTGGACACATGGGTTTATTTCTGGACTCTCAGTTCTATTCCATTGATCTATATGTCTAGCTACATGCCATCATGCTTTCTTAAACACACTATACAGAATGAATTATAAGTGCTGTCGTAGTGACACAGGATCATTACTCTTAGTATCAATTATATTATATAGTAATAGTGCCACCTCAAGGTGCACTGAAATAAACAAGATGTTTGGCTTCACAGGAAATGGTCCCAGACTGGTAATTTCAGTCATTCATGTTTTATATGGGTTTCTATTTTCCCCTTGCTGAGAGCTGTCATTTTTTTGCTACAATCAAGATGCCTTTCATAACTCGTAATCTCAATGAATCTACTAATTTATTGCTTTTAATGCCTCTGTGAATTCAGATAACCTAGCTTTATTCATTTCATAAACATTCTGAGAGTCTACTACTTTAGTTTTTGAGGTTCTGCTAATGACTTTCATTCTCTAAGATGAGGATGAACACTCACCATTTAACAGGCATGTATGTACACAGGTAATTGTAAAACAAAATGCTAAGTGCACTAATAAAGGTGACAACAGCATTGTAGGAGATCATAAGAAGTATTAATTTAACCCAGGGACATATGGGAAGATTCCATAGGGTTGGTGACATTTAACGTATACTTTGAAAGATGAACTGGATTTTGTCAGATCATATCAGATAGTAAAGGATAGAAAGTACATTTAAGGGAAGAGAACTATGTTCGGGGAACAATAAATATTCCAGTGTGACTAGGGTTATGGTAAAAGAGAGCTGGATGAGACAGAGAGACAAAGAAATAAGCGAGAGAAGGAGAGACGGAGGAGGAGACAGATGGAGAGGGAAAAACAGAGGAAGGGAGAGACACGGAGGGAGAGGGAAAAAAGAAAGTGAGAGGGAGAAAAGGGGGGAGGAAAAAAAGAGAAGGAAAGGGAGAGGAGGTAGGGGAGAGAGAGGGAGAGAAACAGCTAGTTAGGCAAACCCAGGGCTAGGTGACTAGCCTTGAATACTATGCTAAAGAATTGGAACTTTACCGTGAAGGCAATGGAAAGGCAGTAGTTTCTGTTTGGTTAAGTGATGTATCTAGTTCTGTTGCAGGAAAATGACTTAAGTGGTACACGGAGCGGCACTGGTGGTAAGACTGAGGCAGAGAAAGGAAGTTAATTTTTAATCTCCGTCTGAAGCAATGAGGAGTGGGCAATGGGAACTGACTTGTGATTTAAGAAAGAAAACCACCTGAGTTGGGGTTTAAGGAACTTTCTTACAGGTAAAGTACATAAGGAAGTCATAGTGTATAGATTCCGTGATGCTTCATTTTTGTTCCCGTGAGGAAAGAAAGTGATGGGGTTCTCAGGACATGTTACCCCCTGTCACAATGAATTTCTTAAAGTAAGGGAATTAGAGATGCAACGAGTACAGAAAGAACTTCCTGACCCTCCCCCCCCCCCCAAAAAAAAGCAGGTCATAAGACCTTCATGTGAGAGGTGGCCTCTCCCCATACCTGGAGGAGAGGAGCATCTTTATCTTTGAAGACAGACGGATGCTGTGAGTACTCTGACCAAATGGCCTTGCTAAGTCCACCCCCGTTAACTACACTTGACTGATGCTCTTTTCATCACCCCTTTCCACTCTTGCACAAAAATATTTCTTTGGGTCTTCATTTCCTTTTGAAGGTAAAACTCATGTTAAATAAATGTGTGTGGTTTTCTCTTGTTTTTTTTTTTTTTTGTATTTTTGCGTTATCTAGGGCCGCACCCATGGCATATGGAGGTTCCCAGGCTAGGGGTCTAACAGGAGCTGTAGCCGCCAGCCTTCGCCACAGCCACAGCAACGCGGGATCCGAGCCGCGTCTGCGACCTACACCACAGCTCACGGCAACGCTGGATCTTTAACCCACTGAGCAAGGCCAGGGATCGAACCCACAACCTCATGGTTCCTAGTCGGATTCGTTAACCACTGAGCCACAACGGGAACTACTGGTTTTCTCTTGTTAATCTCTCTTGTTACAGGGCTCCAGGCAAGATCTTGGAAGGACAGAGGGAAGAGAGAGTTTCCCTTCCCTGAAAAAGCATAAAAAGAGCATGGTCTTTAGAGACACTAGACCCCCAGCTCTGGCTGGTGCTCCCATTTCCTTAGTGTTTTTCTGTCTTCCCATAAATCAGATATATTAATATTAATATCACAGAGTTAATGTCAAGTGTTGAGATAGCATGAATACTCTTCAATAAATGCCAGTTTTCCTATTTTCTTTCCCTTCCCAGGTACTTAACTATATTTTTGATAGTTAAGATTGTCCTGTAAGGGTCCTTGAGATTTAGCACTATTGTAATAGTTTTTAGGTTATAGTTAAGGGTTATGAGAAAGCAGTAATGCTGACTCTACCCTTTGAACTCAATAGAATTATTTTCTAAATTTTGCACATTAGTATTAGAGCTAGATTTTACTATTTAAAGTGCTAACCATGGTGTCTTTGGTTTATGCTGCCCCTCTGTTTGGAATGTCTTTCTTCTATTCCTTCCACTTGGCTGGTCCTTCAAGAAGGGTCTCTTTCCCTCTTTTTTGGTAAGGTTTGCTTTCTCCGTATTCCCATATTGCCACATTTTACAGTGAACAAAAGGCAATGATAGAGCACACTGTGTTATAACCCATTTGCGTGTTAGTTTCTCCCTACAGACAACACAAGGGCGAGAACTATGTATCGTAGACTATGCCAGTGTTTCCTTGGTTCGTATCTTGGGCCTGGCACATACCAGACATTTAATAAGTATTTACTGAATGAAGAAACATTTTAAAAATCACCCATTTCACGTGCTTACAAATTATATCCATTTTTCTGTTTTAACTCTCTCATGTCCTGCTTACTAGTCTATCTCTCTCCTCAGAGAAGCAGCAATATGGCTCTGAAGAAACTGATCTTAGAATAAAAAACCTGTACTGCAGCCTGGATCCACTACGATTAGCTGTGAAATCTTGGGCAAGTCACTGAATCTCTTTGCCCTGGCTTCCTTCCATGCGAAACAAGAATAACTGTGGTTTGGGGAGTTCTCTTCATGGCTCAGCAGAAATGAATCTGACTAGTATCCATAAGGATGCAGGTTTTTTTTTTTTTCTCTCTTTATGGATTTTATTTCAATTATAGGTGTGCATAAATCATCACAAGTCAATTTTACAGATTTTGTATCCCAAACCCCCAGTGCATCCCCCCACCCCCCCAGATTGTCTTATTTGAAAAACCAAGGTTTTCCAAAGTCTGTGAGTCATTGTCTGTTCTGTAAGAAGGTTCATTGTGTCCTTTTAGTTTCCACATCCCTGGCCTCCCTCAGTGGGTTAAGGATCTGGTGTTGCTGTGAGCTGTGGTGTAGGTCGCAGACGTGGCTCGGATCCCACATTGCTGTGGCTGTGGCGTAGGCCAGCAGCTACAGCTCCGATTTGACCTCTAGCCTGGGAACCTCCATATGCTGTAGGTGCAGCCCTAAAAAGACCAAAAGAAAAGAAAAGAAAAGAATAACTATGGGTTTGTAACCAGATAACATGAAATAATATGTAAAAGAGCCATGCATAATATCTGTCACATAGTGAGTTTACATTATTTATCGATTACTTAGTATTTGATTTTATTTTTAAAAAATATAAGAACATAGTTGGAAATGATAACGGACTTTTCAGGAAAACTTGAGTCTTTCATGCAATTTACTAGATTATTCCAGTCATCCAGAGGACTTTGTAAAACTGCCTTTATTTCAGGCTCAGCTATTATCACTAGCACCGGAATGAACCTGTCAACAAAAATAAAGTAAAACACCCCAGCCTCAAACTCATTGCCAGACATAAATAACTTGAAAGTTATTTAAATGAAGATATATTGCCTCAAGCGCTGTCTATAAATCAGGAAGAAAAACAAACAAATAAAAGGCCCATTAATGTGAAATGCTGACAAATCTGGGTTTTCAAAGGCCCTACAATTGGTATTTTCAGAAGCTCTAATAAAATACATGTTCATTGTGTCTGCCAAACCCCACAACTCTTTAGGAACATGCTCAAAGCTTTAAGGGTAAGTCTGAATGTAGTGAATTCAGAGGTGGGTGCCTGCAGAGTCAAGGGAGCTTTCACCCTCAGCAAAGAAAAATCTGTTTTTTAGTGAATGAACTAAAGTCCTCCAGGCACTACAGTTTTTAGCATCTTTCTCTCAGATTCACCCTAGGAGGCTTTGGAAAGGATGTGTTAGTGTGATGCTGCCATCTACAGCCAGAATTTTCCACGTGCATCGAGAAAATAAAGAAAAACAACAATTCTAGGACTGTCCAGTCCGCATACATTTTAAATATTTTTGATTGCTTCTGGAGTAAGGAGGTACTCATTAGTGCCAAAAGAATTTTTGGCTGAGGTTTCTTCTGATTACCAAAAATATCCATTTTAGTTTCACTTCAAGAGAAATCTCATACAAAAGATATTTCTGCTCACGGGAGTTTTCCTGAATTTCCACGGCATACATTTCTATCAGATGATATTACTAAAAAAATTTTTCAGAAAGAATTACATTTGTTACTCTTATGATCATGTGAACTCACTTCAGAGTGAAGTTATAAAACCATCAGACAGCCCACGGGTGCTCTAACACCAGAATTTTCCAGCACTGCTCTCTGACCACTTTGCTTGCCTTTTGCCCTTTCCCTCCTATTCCGACAGCAAGCAGAGGAAATAAAATGACAGCAGAGGGCATCAGTCTTTTTTCTAGAGAACAATGCTGCCTCAGTAAGTAGCATCCAACTAAGATATAAATCACAGTTATAAAAGACAGAACATTCCCCGAAATAACCAAACGATTTCACAAAAATGAAAATCATGCCCACGATTTCCCGTCTCTATTGTTTCCATGTTTGTTTTTCTCAGCTAAGTATTTGATCTCTGCTAACTATCCCACGTTTTTTTTTCTGAATTTTTCTTATGTCTCACTCCGAGTCATCTTATTTTTCTCAAGCTAGCTTTGTTTCTCCATATCTCAATGTCCACTTAAAAACAAAAGAACAAAAATCAATATTCATAATCTCTCTAAAATACCATACTATGAGTTAGCTTATTTATACCCTTATGACGTTTCAGTGTATTTTATTTAATTAATTAATTAACTTTTGTCTTTTTAGGGCTGCACCCTCAGCATATGGAGGTTCCCAGGCTAGGGGTCGATTAGGAGCTACAGCTGCCGGCCTACACCACAGCCACAGCAACGCAGGCCGAGACGTGTCTGTGACAGGCAACAATGCCATCTGCACAACGATGCCATCTGCGATAGGCATCACAGCTCACAGCAACGACAATCCTTAACCCACTGAGTGAGGCCAGGATCGAACCTGCAACCTCATGGTTCCTAGTCGGATTTGTTTCCGCTGCACTACGATGGGAACTCCACATTTCAGGGTATTTTTAATCTAGAGTTCAACTAGTCCCCCAAATATGGAAGAAGGTATCACAGAAAATGGTATTAAAAATATTAGTTTGTTCGTGTCTTTCCGAGGGACAAAATATATACAATTACTTGATGTCATACTTTGGATCATCATAAGCAACCCACATAACTAGACTACTCTTTACTCTCATTTGGTGGATAAGAAAAATAGGTTTACTTCAAATTTTCCATCTGTAAAATGGGTGTAAAAGTGAAAGAATAACTTATGACAACCCATTCAGTTCCTAGGAGATGAACTGGGGGAAGAAAAATGAGATGCCATATTGGAAAGTTTATATTGGAGCATTATAGAGAAAAAGTTTTATCTAAATTTACCAAGGTAGTATTATTTTTTTATAGCTTTGGTAGTACAAGTTACTAAAAAAAGTCATTCAGTGCAGTACTAAGTTATTCAGCCTGTTTATAAAATAGTTAAGAAAAGATTACTAGCAAGCTTACTGCAAAGGCTTAAGTAGAAAAATCTAATTAACTCTTTCATAATCGATCTTAACCAAATGCCTAGGACAAAACTATAAATGTCGCAGTTATTATTATTTATCACTTTGAAAACCATAAATGTCACCAGTATTATTATCTATCACTTTGAATCATATCTATGTTTTCTCAAAACATAAGCAGGGTTTTGTTGTTGTTGTTTTTCATGGCTTGAAGAGAAAAGACAGTTATTATCCCTCTATCGCCTTCATATGTCTTTTTTCCCCTCTGGGATTGATATTTAAGCATCCATCAGAATTCTAGGTCAACAGAGGGAGGTACATTTTTTAAATGATTCTAAACGTTTTAAATAAATTGAGAAACATGAATTCTCCACAGCCTTTCATTCACCTTTCACGATATGGCAAAACCATCAGACACACACTTTTTTCTGTATTTCCTATAGTCTACATTTCCTATATCCTGTTTTCTATATTTCTATATTTCCAAGTAGGATTTGGTAGATGGTGGATTTCAAATTAAATTGAAAATGTGCTATAACACAGTAATCATTTAATTAACACTGAAGAGTTTAAATTCTTATAATTGAGCCATATCCTGAGCAGAAAAAAAAAATCTATACACAATATCAAATCCAATAAACAGAAGCAAGCAATTGGTGTACTGTCTACACACTTTTGTTTTCATTTTATTCTACTTTTTGTCTTCCAGGGCCGCACCCGCGGCATGTGGAGGTTCCCAGGCTAGGGGTCTAAATGGAGCTGTAGCCTCAGGCCTACACCACAGCCACAGCAACGCGGCATCCGAGCTGCATCTGTGACCTACACCACAGCTCATGGCAACGCTGGATCTTTAACGGGCTGAGCGCAGCCAGGGATCGAACCTGCAACCTCATGGTTCCTAGTTGGATTCATTAAACCACTGAGCCATGACAAGAACTCCTACACTTTTGTTTTTAAAACACGTCTATGGCAATGATTTTACAACTCCATGAATATATTAAAAACCACTGAATTTACACTTTAAATGGTGAATTTTATGATATGTGAATTATATCTCAACAAAGCTGTTATTTTATTCAAAAAATCGAACTCAGTGTTCTGTAAGAAAACCCTGCTAGGAAATACATGATTTTTTCCCTCATCAGCATCATATTTAAGAGTATATACAAAAGTAAAATAAACAAGTGTTCACTGCAGCTCAGATAAGGTGTTGCTATCTATTGAGAAAGGATATCTTCTGTGCTGTCGTCATGACTCCCAAATTCTAACCTGAGAGGTCTGTGTGAAATTCCCATTGAAACCAGTGACCATTACACTAAAATGCTTAGGGAATAATTTGCACAGTCTGCAGTATATCTGTATTTTTAAAGGATTCTTTGTTATTGCTTTCATCTGCTTTTGTTTAGCTAACAAAAGGTTTGGTACAGGTTAGGCTCTCATTGCGATACTTCTTTAAAGTAAACTGGCTGGAACGTGTAAGTTACTCCAGAACTCACTGAAAGTTTTTGGAAATACTGCAGACACGCTCCATTTGGATTTTGGTAGGAGGTATAGTCAGAAGGCTCATTGTTTTCTGGAAAAATGGTTTTGATAGCATCCAAGAATCTTAGAGTCAGAAAGCACTTTAGAAATAATCTGGTTAAATCCATTGCCCTCCTTGACGAAGAAATAGAGACCCAAATAGGTTAAGTAAGTTGTACAAGGTTGCACAGCCAGTTAGTGAAAGAGTTGAGTAGATCTCTTGATTCTCTAACCAAACACTTTCATTCTTTCTTTCACTAAGCTATTATCACCTAGGGGACATTAAAATTTGTTAGGTGCTCTCTGTTTTTTTTTTTTTTTTTTTTTAAAGTTCTATGGAGAATAATCTCATGCACGACAGATGCTTAAGAAGTATTTTTAAGTTACGAGTTATTTTCCATTTATTTTTTACTATCTTTTCATACAACAGTTTTGTGAGATATATTTTTTAATTAATTTATTTTTTTTTACCTAATGAATTTTATTTCAATTACAGGTGTACAGTTTTATGAGATATTTTGCAATTCATCTCATGATGAAGAAAACTGTTCATGGGGAGATGAAGGGGGTTAAGGAAAGGGTCAAACAGCAGTCACATCTCTTTCCATATCCCACTGTGTCTCACAAAATCCAAAAAGAGTTTTTTTATAGTTTAAAAAATCAGTCATTTGAATGAACCATGAAGATGAATAATATCACACCTTGCTAGAAAGCGTGTAAACTGAAACAACCGTCTTGGAAAACAACTTCACAGTTTCTATCAAAAGCCTTTACATTTTTTTATAGTTTAAACTAATAGTCGTATATCTGGAAACCAGTTATATAAGCCAAGATCCAGAGACAAAGCTTTGCGTGGAAATATTCCTTGCAGCATTACTTATGAGAAGAGGTGGTAAACATCAATGACGGGAAGATTAAGCACATAGTATATTCACTTGATGATTATCATTGTAGCTAATAAAGGAAAATTTAGAATTTAACTAAAAAATATTATGTGATAAAGTTTTAAAAGCAGAACATGAAATTTTATATATGTACATTTTTAAAATATAAAAACCTACGTATAGAAAAATATATTGGTTGCCTTTGAGTAGTAAAAATATGGGTGGTTTTGCTTATATTATCCAATTTTTAGAACTTTTATTTATTTTCTGTTTTTTAGGGCCACACTTCCGGTATGTGGAAGTTCCCTGTCTAGGGGTTGAATTGGAGCTACAGCTGCCGGCCCATGCCACAGCCACAGCTACGCAGAATCCAAGCCACATCTGTGACCTACACCACAGCTCATGGCCACGCTGGATTGTTAACCCACTGAGCAAGGCCAGGGATTGAACCCACGACCTCATGGATGCTGATCAGGTTCATTACTGCTGAGCCATGATGGGAACTCTGTAGTATCTAATTTTTAAATGAAAAATATATATTGCATTTATAGTAGAAAATCTTTAGTAGAGATTATTATTAAAACAAATATAAAATGAGCCAACCAATCAAAAAACATTTCAGAAAATATAATTGGAATCTACCTTTGGAATGATGTATTTATAGGCTTTGGGTTCAGATGCCTTTCCACTACATCACATTATCCAGTGCCATCATTCCTCATGTTGTTGCCAAGTGCTTTTCTTTACAGAATCACGTACGATTAGTATCTATCATAATATGCAGTTCTTTGAGATTCCAAAGAATACCATTCACTCTGGAACTTATAAATATTTCATTCTTTTGATTTGCTTGGTCAGACCGCACCAATTAAAACCAAACTGCACATGTCTCCCAAACTTAGTTCAGGTGGAGAGTCTCCTCTGCCTGCTTCCTGAGAGGTTTCCTAATTCAAGTCAGCCCCTCTTTGACTGCACATGGTAAAGTCATGTTTTCTCTTTGTACTACAGCAGCATCCGAACTCACACAAAAGCATGAGGGGCCATAATTCCTCATTTCGCAAAATCTCAAGTTAACCAAAGTTGTCACACGTAGACCTGGAAGAATTGCAAACACTTCAAAGGTAACAGCAACTGCCTAAAAGGATAATAAAAACATTGCTTTAAACAAAAAAACAGGTACTCGTGAACTACGGCATGAAAATGTTCGTTCAAAAGAGAATCTGTTAAAGGGGGTTTCAAAATTCCTGAGTCTCACTTGTAGAAAAATTTCCTCCTCTGCTTACACTCTGGAAGAATAACGCCAGCTAGAAGAACCTTTTATTTCTCTGTCAGCGTGACTCATGTCCCAACATTTGAAATGAAGAGGACCCTTTCCTGATCTCAGGAAGACAACCATGAAGGCTAACTGACAACGTGGGTTTCTGCTGTCAGGGGTTTGCGCATCAATCAACGAGACTCCAGATGGCATCTGTTTTCAGTGATCATGTCACTTACCATCAACCTCACATTAAATCCTTGCAGTAAAAATGGGTTCTTTCCCCCCTATTCACAAGCAGATGATCTCTGATTTCATCCTCAGGCCTCTCACGTGGGGAAGGAAACAGTGCCACAGTGTCTCCTGCTGCCTAATAGCGCTGTGACACGTGTGCATGTGAGGGAGTCTTCCTAGTGAAAACGAATGAAGACTCCATCCTTGGCGGGACTTGACTTCATTCCCATGAACACTTTCTCTCCAGTCAGCTACACTGTGTCTTGAATTTCGCATTGCTCATGTCTAAGTATAAGAATACCATTATCTCTATTAGAACTCTTCTGGTATTAAGCAATGTCTCACTCTTTCAATTTTTCACATGTTCACTCCCATCCTTGCCTACTCAGCCCTGCTACCCTCACCTAGCAAAAGAACGCAAGATTGTTTAATTCAGAAAACAGTTGTATAACAGAAGGATCTGAATTTTTGATGCCAGGGAGAAAATCACTGGTGTCAGGATACAGCCTTATTGTTTCACAGACTTGGCATAACATTTGGTGGGAAATCATTCTGGATGAGTGCCACTAAAACCCACACGAATACAAGTTGGCTTGTTGGGATTATGTCAGATCCGTGATGGAAGAAAAACTGCATGTCTGGGAGCAATCACACTCAAGCATATATCTTCCCCCAATGCAATTTTGTGAATCCAAAGTGATAAAAAGAAGTTGTGACTTTTGACATTACTGAATAAATTCTGAGGTACTGTTTGAATCAATCCGGTTACTTTTTCCCCTGAAATAAATCTAGTATGTTTACACTCTTACCATATGTTAAAAGAATGCATTTGAAAATCTCATGATGAGTTAATTTATTTTTTAAAAAGATCGTGGGTAGGGGGAGCTCATGTAGAAAACTGCACAGTGTTGCCCCAACTCTCCTTTTTCTCCAAATTTCCAGTCAGTTTTCTAATTTTGAAGCTCTGCTCTGGGGGAAAGGCTAGGTTTTTTTGGGGGGAGGGGTGTGTTTCTTTAGGGCTGCACCCATGGCGTATGGAAGTTCCCAGGTTAGGAGTCAAATCAGAGCTGCAGATGCCAGCCTACACTACAGCCAGAGCAATGCCGGATCCTTAACCCACTGAGCGAGGCCAGCGATCCAACCTGTGTCCTCATGGATGCTGGTCGGGTTGGTTACCACTGAGCCACGATGTGAGCTCCTGGGAGTGACTAGTTTTTATTGTCTCTTGTTTTGGAAAAATTGAACAAGCAGAGTTGCACCCGTCTTAGACGCTGAAGTAACTGCCTTTGAGTGCAAGGGCACTATGTTCTATATGTGTTCATAGTTAGCTCAGGAAGGACAAATTCTTTCCCTGGCTGCAAAGTCACTGCTGAAGTAGTTAGGGTGTAAGACAAAATCATGGCATATCAATTGCTCCTGTTCCTAAGCAGCAAAGCTCTTTGCTCCAAGATCAACTATAGGTCAGGTTTTCTCTTCTCTGATCTATAGCATTTATTGTCTATTTTGTTACATAATCATGTCCAATCTCGAAGATTCTCTAATTTTTCCAGAAGAGCAACTCTTCCTTCCAAAAGAAGGTTAATTTTAGGGTGTCTTGAACATACTACATATTCCCCTCAAGCCCAAGCATACTCGTCAAAATGATCTCTTTGCCTTAGAAATCTCAGCGACAACACCAACAAACTTTACAGAGTGTTATGGAATCAATTTGTTTATATTTGTGCAGCACTTCAGAAACATAAAGCACTAAATATTGTAGTGGATAGCAACTTAGGTAATTAACCAACCATTTCTAACTTGAAACTATGTATGGACATGTTTAACTTCACAATATTTTATTTTTATTTCCTTTTATTGGCTTAAGCATAATACTGAACATTCTGATGACTCAATTTGAGTGAAAGAAGAAGAGACATTTTTAGTTTGAATAAGAATTATAGTACCATTTAATAGCATCGTTTTCTCTTTTCTCTCAGTATACGAAATTTTTTTTCATTTTAACAGGCCATTTTTCTATGCCCTGAGTAGAAAGACTGTCAAAGGTAAACACCTGAGCTAATCTCTAGTTAGGAAAGCATTTGATCACCAGCTTCGCTTTGCTTTTGAACCAGGACACTCTTAAAGAATACAACCAGTCCCTCCCAGGGTGGAAAGTGACTACTCATTTCTGTTGTATACACAGTTAAACCTTCTATTATGTATCCTATTAATAATTATATTTGCTTTTGTAGTGTGGACGGTCTCCTGATCTCTGAGCTCATACCTATTATAATCCTCTCTAAATAAATAACATCCAAGTTCCAATCTCCATAGACCTGCTGGCAGAGACCATTTCCCTCCATTTTTCTAGTACTCTAGGACCCAAGCATAAAATAAGATTCTTAAATTATTTTAAAGCAAAAATTAGAGTGGAATACAATTAGGAGTCACTAAAGACTCATAAAATGTTTAAATGCATTTATGGGTCCTCTTTTTTTCTGGCAAGCTGTGGTGTTTAAACCATAGATAGCTTTTAGCATAAACTAGAGTGAAGACAGGAAAGCAGAAAATAAATGAAATAATAATTTCAAATCCATAATGAAAAAATAGAGAAAATCCTTAAGATTTTATTAAAATAAAAAGTTATGGTTTCATTTACCTTGCTGAATATTAGGTTTAATGCCATTGTTGCTATAATGTTACTCTGAAGAGAGTTCATTCTGTTTTGTATTCTCACTGCTTAATGCACAATGCCTGGAACAATAAAGACTCTTAAATATTTGACAAGTGAGTGAGAGAATGAATGAGTGAATGAATGAATGGCAAACGTACTCTAAACATGCACTGCAGTTTCTGAATAAGTCTGTACCTACCCACTGTTGTTCAGTTTACAGATATATCTGAAACAAAGATCTAAGAGGCAGACATAGTGAACCAGGAATCACACATCTTAACCCGGACTCCTTGAAACTAATCTTAGATTCTCTAGAGCAAGTATCTGAGAGGGTGCTTGGTTGAAGAAATAACTACGGAAGAGAAGAAAGGCAGAATCCTAGGTATTCAGAAGGCCCTAAGTAGATTCTTAGGCTAACGTTGGCCAATTTGATTGCCAACAATTTTTCAACTTTATTTTTTTCTTTTCTTTTTTTGTCTTATCTAGGGCCATACCCACGGCATATGGAGGTTCCCAGACTAGGGGTCTAACAGGAGCTGTAGCTGCCGGCCTACACCACAGCCACAGCAACACGGGATCCGAGCCGCGTCTGCAACCTACACCACAGCTCACGGCAACGCCGGATCCTTAACCCACTGAGCGAGGCCAGGGATCGAACCCGCAACCTCATGGTTCCTAGTCGGATTCGTTAACCACTGAGCCACGACGGGAACTCAACTTTTAAGTAGCTCCTAATACTATATCACAAACTTCATCAGTCCTATACAATATGCAAATAATATTTCTAAGTAAACGATCATATTATTTCTCGAAAGTATATTTAATTTTTAAAGCCACGACCACAGAGGGGAAAGCACAGGGAAGCTTATCTTTTTGCAGGGAAGGAGCACATTTGGAGTTCTTGTTGAGATCAGGGTCAGGAACAGCTCCAGAAGGGTGTTTACTGAGGGCATACAGAAAATCTTGGCATATGTTCTCAATTTGGGAACAAGGACATGTATCTACATGGACATCAGGCAATTTGTTAGACCCAGAGGCAGAATACTAATGGAGGTACTAACAACGCAGAAATAAGAAAGCTATTTGAAAAGCACGTCATTACATTCAGAATAAAAACACTACCTCAAATAGTTTATATATAAAACACACCACCTTGTGGAATGAACGATAAACACTTTGCTATGTTCTGGCACTTGTGAGTGATGTCATTACTGTGAATACATGAAGAAGAAGCTTCTTAGCTCCAGATGGTCACTATTCTTTCTCTCTGGTAGCCCTAGGACTCACATGTTAGTATAATTTTTGTTCAATTCAATTGTGTAAAAACACATTGCCTTTTCTCACTGACAAGGCTGGATGAGCACACCGTTTTATCTTATTATTCATTTCAGTCTTTTCTAATGCGTTTTTCTACAGGATTTATTCTTTTACTATATGATCACAGACTTTGCCTAGATAACCAGAACAGACTTTTAAAAAGGCTTATTATATCTCTTACATTCAAGCAATGATACTGCTTTACTTCCTACCTTCATGATGAAAGATACCCACTAATTAATGTAGAAAGAAAAAAGTGGATAATTTTTGTTTGTTAACATTTGTAGGTTAAATTATCTCAAACCTCGCTATTCCCAAGATATTATAGAATTTAGAAACCACGTGGTTTAATTGCTTCATTTTTGAAAGCAGGAAACCAAAACCTAGAAAAGTTAAGCAAATCACCCAAATTTACACTCTCAGTTAATGGATGATCTAAGACCAAATCCAAAGCTTTTTATAATCTCTATTCTACTGTATGACACAATACTGCTTAGAAGTAGAGTGAATTTTTATTTTTTAATTAAAAAAATTTTTTAATAGCCACGCAATAGCATATGGATGCTCCCAGGCCAGGGACTGAATCTGTACTGCAGCTAAGGCCTATGCTGCAACTAAGACCTGACCGACTGTGCCAGGCAGGGGATTGAACCCATGCCTCCTCAGTGACTTGAGATGCCCAGTCAGGCTCTTAACCCACTGTGCCATAGTGGGAACTCCAGACATAGACTGAATTTTTAAATGGGCTTTCCAGACGGCAAAATTCATTATGCTTAGCAACTATGCTACTTATTCAAAAATTATCAATTTCTTGTGACTTTTATATTTCATGTCTTAAAAGTAATGTTAAAATTTCACTCTGATGAAAATAAAGCCCCATTTTATGACCTTACTAATTGTAATTTTTAAAAAACATGCATTTTACTTTGAAATTTGCTTTGTTGTCTGTGTATTTTTAAAACCAGGAAAATGGAAACACTTCTGCTCTTTCCATTAGCTATAAAATCAAAGTATTTGCTTCAAGATGAGACAGCAGTATAGGTATTTAATCTGTTGCACATACGAATTCTTCCAGATGTCTGGCTGATCCATGTTATATAAGTTTGATGACAACTATCTTGCAATTTCTAATTGAAGGAACTTTAAGTAATTGTGCTAAAGCCATGTTCAGTGTGTGTAGCAATCAAGAAGCCCAGACACCATAGAGGAATCTTTCACTGGAGCTGTTAATGGAATCCAAATTCCTATTTGTAAAGCAGCCAGCTGCAATGCACTTGTGATATACCATATGAAGAGGAACAGATGAATTTGATACAAATGATTTATTTGTGAAAGCAGAAATCTGATATTCAAAATTCACACTAGTTGATTTTTTTTTAAAAAAAGAAAATACATCTTTGCTTTTGGACTATCACTTGAAATAAGAACAAGAAACTTAAGTAAGGACCCTTTGGCATCTTAAAACATGGAAGGTAACTTCCTTCTTTGAAAAGTTTTTTTTTTTAATGGAATTAGAATACCATTTGTATAATGTTCTTTTTTAAAAAAAAATTGGGTGTAAAATTCAGAAAAGATGTTTCTTGTATGAGTCATAGCTGGTAAACACAATGTTCTACATTCCCAGATGAGTGTTACAGTAAAATATGAATTCAAGTGCACTAGATATCTTTGGAAGATAATGGGCAAATTTGTTAGTGAGAGAAGAAAAGGATTATATTAAATATCTCTTACTTGACTTAGACTAACCTATGTTACCATTAACTTTCTCCTCTTCCTCTTTCCTCCTTCTCCTTTTCTTCTTTCTTCTTCTCCCTCTTGGGAGATATGGACAATTTAAACTATGGATTTTGACCCATTTATTAGATCCTGATCAAGATTTTTAAAAACGAAATAGAGCATCAAGGGAACATTACCCATAGTGAGGGTAACTACTCTGTATCTTAAAATATAAAATGTAATTATTAATGTGAATCATGGTTTAAAAAGTTTGAAAGGCACAGAATTAGAGTAAAACAATTATTAAAATCATTGCTAATTTTCTTCAGCATTTTGTGCATGTTTCTCTTCCATGGTTTTCGTCTCAGTAACCCTTGAGTCTTTTATCACTAATTATATCCTGGAATTTATTTTTCACACTTAAAGCTTTGCAGAAGGAAGAAATATGTATATTCAGAGTTAACATATACTAACATATATATTAGTATTTTAATGTGTTATAACACTGTATACTAAAGAAACAGGTAGCTAAACCTCCTTAGAAATCAACTTATTTTTAGTAAATAACTAGGAGTCAGAAAATCTAAATATTATTTTTATGATTATCATGAGAGCTTGTACAAGTCCTGCTATGACTTAGTTCCCTAGTATACTTGGTAGAAAATAATTCCTGCCGTTAAATTACTTTCCAGAACCCTTGGAAAATTAATCTTAGCAGACTAATAATACTACAGGCTGATCTGAGCAAGAGTAGGACAAATATATGGATGGAAAGACCTGCTGGCACAACAATTTTAAGACTCTTTATTAATTCCCCTCAATGCTTATTCTCTTTCTGATTGTTCCTTAAAATATCCTTAAAAATACTTCTCTTAGGTAAGGTTTTTTTTTTTTTTCCCATATATGTAGTCTTCCTATTACAATCCAAGAAGCTTTTTGAGAATATAGAGCATGAGTACAGAGGGTTCAACATCATTTTCAGGCCCAGAAAAGAGCTCCATGAACAGATGTGACTTAAGAGATGCTTAAAACAAATAATTAAATCATGATGAAGGATGAAGGACAGACGAAGAGTTACAATTTATGAGGAGCTAGAAACAGACTCTACTGATCTTAAATTAAAAGCCATGAAATCAACCAGGAATATAGACAAGAAGAGAAACACAAAGAGGCAGTGTTAAAATGTGCTAGCTTGTAAACAGGCTGAACAAATTTTATTTATAGTTTGGTATATATCTGAATGTATTGCTGATTTTTATGACAAAGCATTTACTAATTTTTTTCCGATTTCTTTAGTTGGCTGTTTCTTTGTCATTGGGCACTAAAGGCTCTTGCATTATAGTCTTTTCATTAGTATGAAGCTAGAAGACAGACATGATGTGTCAACCAACCTACTCAGGACAAATCATACTTTTCTCTAAGGACATCAAGTTAAAAGCGGTAAATGAATTTTGTTCCATCTACATAATGGCACAATCAAGATGGGGATGTGACAAAAATGTTATGACAGTCCATGCATTCTGTGGGAGATTGACTGAGTTTCTAGCAAGATATACATCCAAATTGGTTGGAGTCTATATTTGGATGAGGTATAGGCATCAGATTAAGTAACTGGAAATGTTCCATCAATCACCACCCCCATTCTCCATATAAGACTCAATATCAGGTCGTAAGAAAAATTCCCCACAGAGAAGGATTGGTGCACTACCATTCTGCAGGAAGCAAAGATCATGGAAAGGTAGTTTCCACAGGGCAGGTCACAGAGACAGCATCTGAGCCTTAGTAACAGCTTTTGGGGCAGTGAAGTTAGAAGTTAGGCGTAATTCTTCAAAGACAGTAACTAAAAACACAGTCAGAAAATACTCAACATTACAGTAAAAAGTTGAGGAAATATACTTAGTAGAAAACTCTTGATGTTCCTATTGAAGAAAGCAGATTCACTAGAAGACAGAGACACTGGTGAGAAGATGGGCCACAAAAAGAATTAGAGTGATAGAGGTGGGATTTAAAATGCACCATCTCTGCATATGTTGATGGCCTGGCTTTAGTTCATTATGTACTTTGAGTAAAGTGGAGAGAACTGGGGCTTTGGAATTAGGTAGATCACAAGTTCCCAGCTGAACTCTTCCGATTGTTAGGTATGAGAGTGGACAAATAAATTAACCACTCTTAGTTTTGGTTTCTGAAATGAAAATATAACACTTGTGAACTAAGTGCTTAATTTAGCATGATTTCTGGCACATAGTGGGGTATCTAAATGAGATCTATTATTTTTGCTTTTAATAGGGAAGATAGATTTATTTCTGTAGTTCTGTTCTGGCCCATGATTTCCCTTGTGACCAATAATACATATTTTTGAGATGTCTGACCTGAGTCTGAAGGCACCATCTGTGGCATTTGGTCTCACTCATTAACTTCAATAAGCTAAGCCAACCAAATCTCACAGTGGTTGGTACCCTTGAGAGCTATCTTAGCTGGCAAAGGATTATTCCATATTTCATAACATTTTTACTGGGAGAGGTAATTAAAGTAGGTGGGCTAAAGTCACTTATGTGGTGATACGTGGCCAAATTGCAGTGATAATTAATTTGTAAGTGCTCTTCTCATTATTAAATGTTCACAATGATGGTGAAAAGTAACATTTACCTAACATTTCTGGGCTCTATTTGCTATATCACGCTCTCCCTGAAGCTTTGAGCAAAGCTCATATATAGGTAGAAATTGTGTCTAAAGGATACAAGAATTATTAAACAAAACAGAACAAAACATTCATGACTGAATACATCTAAATGTGCAGTGCCCCCTGCAAAGAAGTTCCCTTGGGAAGCTATACAAACATTCTAACAATCTTGCCATTGCTCAAAACATTTTTTGGAACTTCTCTTCTGGAATTGCCTTAAGACTCAGTTTATGAGCCATACAAAGAAGTCAGATTCATTAATTTATAGTCACACATAATTTTTCACCTCTGATAGTATTACTCAGCTTGATTACCCATCTTGGCTCCAAATGGTTTTGCTACTTCCAAAATAAAATCCAAAGTCAAACGGTAAATATTTGCCACTAACTAGGGTATTTAGAAGAATATATTACGTGTACTGAAGGCAATTCCAAAAGGAATTCCAGATTTCCAGATACCTGAGTAACATCTTCAGTGTCAATGAGCTCGCTGAGGACAGCTCTCCACTGAATAGAAAGTTGTAGTGTATTTTAAAAAACTTTCATTCAATATATTTCTGAGAAATCTAAGCTAGTCTAGGGATAAGGTTAACTCTTCTGAGGAAATGACTTTAAAGCTGAGATTTGAAAGATGAGTAGGAGTGTTCCAGGTAGGGGGAATAGCATGTAAAACCTCGAGGGCAAGGAAGCATGATGTTGTAAGAACTGAAAAAAATTCACTATGGCTAGTGTTTTGGGGGTACTAACAAGAATAGACTGGCAGAGGCCAGACCATGCAAATATTTCATAAGCCATATTAAAGGGTTCATACTATTTCAGTGATACATACACTGAAGCATGGGTATGCAAATCTGGTTGCAGAATGAATTGGTAAGAAGAGAGACTAGAGGCAGGAAGACCATTTAGTAGATTATTACAAAAATTAGGAGAGAATGATGGTAGTAGAGATGGAGAGAAGTACATGGATTTGAGAAATACTCAGAAGGTAAAAGCAACAGAACTGGAAGTTTCATTGGATATCACAGATAAGGACAGAGAAGAGTTAAGGATGATTATCAGGTTGTTGGTTTGAAAATTAGGGTATGATGGTGTCACTCACTGAGCTGAGGAGCTGTAATCATTCAGTGGGAGAGAAGTGATTAGTTCATTTTTGAAATGCCATGCTTGAGGTACCAGAGGGATATCCAAGTGAAGAAGTTTAATGGGCAGTGGGATGCGTAGGTGTGCCTCAGGACAAAAAGGGCTTAGAATTATAGCTTTGTGAGTCATCAGCAACAGGAATGAATCATATCATTAAAGGGGTGAGTGTATAGAATGAAAAGACAGAGCTAGGAAAAATCCCCCAGATATACCAATATTTAAGTGCTGGGAAGAAGAGGAGATGCCCATAAAGGAAACTGAGGAGCAAATCAGAGAGAAAGAAGATCAGGAAAATGTGGTAGCATGGAGACCAAAGAGATAAAGCATTTAAAAAGACAGATGTCATAGTCCACCGGTGGCTCAGCAGGTTAAGGATCTGGCATTGCCACTGCCGTGGCTTGGGTTGCTACCGTGGTGCAGGTTTGATACCTGGCCTGGGAACTTCTGCATGCTATGGGCATGGCCAAAACCAAACAAACAAAAAATTAAAAATTAAAACTAAAAAGATGCATGTCAATGGTGTCAAATATTTCCAAGAGGTTAAATAAGGTTGGCACTGAAAAGTATCTACTGGGTTTAGAGAATATAAGCTATAGATTATCCAGAGTACAGTAGAAACCCTCTTATTTAATGTCCTGTGAGTGGGACCTGAAGACTGGTTAACAGTTCATTGAAAAGGTGATTAAATTGGAGAATCATAAAATTATATTCTTTAACATGTTATTTTAACCTAAAACGTATTACTGTACATTTATTTGCCAATCCTTTAACATAGGGCCTAAACCTTTATTTATGATCTGTTATTGGAATCCAGGTATTGAAATCAGCATCAGCTTTCCTGCATAAATAATATCCATAAATGCATTGTCTATGATTTCCTGTCTGGGCCTATTTAAAATAAATCAAGAAATTAAAGATGGTTATGGAGAGGATCCTGAGAAGATAGTGAAGTAGGAATCACAAGGAATCTCTCCTCATCTAAACAACAGCAGAATCTGTTTGATGGAAATATTTTGGAACTCAAGAGTCTACCAAAGTCTTGAAGCTTCCAAGGGAACATTTGGATCGTAAATTATGGTTAATCTTAATCAATTTTAGCTCTTAGCATAGTAGCATTTACCCATCCCCTATCTCTCAGCCCAGTGGCAGGCAGCTGTGCATGCATTCCAGGAGCAGCTTACAGTATAGTTGCAGGAGCAAAAGTAGCAGACAGGACTCTGTCCACAAAATATCAGGGATTTGTGCTCTGATTGTTGTTTACTGATTCTAAACTCAGAGGTGCAAAGACATGGGTGGCCATTGTCATTGCATCTCCTCCAGTGGTTACAACCTCCATCCCTCTAGCTAAAGTGAGTTGCAGGAAATTTAAAAGTGTGGGACCTTTTGATCTCCCCTTCATGTTTATTTCCCTTTTGGTAGCCAGATATTAAAGATTAGGCACATTCAAAAGCAACTGCATATATGAGGGAAATTAGAAAGTCATCATGAATGGACAGGCTCAGATAAGACCTGAGAAGACCTTAAGTTTACACCTCAGGAAAGTCCTTGGTGCAGAGACATCTAAAAGGATAATGATAACAATAAACAAAAACAACACTCAACAATTCTTTGGGAAGAAGGAGAATATGATTTCCAGAGTTACTTCATTATTCAAGTCAAATGTCCAGGATTCAACTAAAGCTCTGCAAGATATAAAGAAACATGAAAGTATGACCCATTCAAAAAAATAAATAAATCAACAGAAACTGTCCCTGAAAAAGACCTCATAGTGGATTTCCAAGACAAAGACTAAAATAAGTCCCTTAGGGATGCTCAAAGAATTAAAGGAATATGTGAAGAAAGTCAAGAAAACATGTATCAATAAAATGGAAATATCAATTAAGAGACAGAAAACCTAAAAAGAAACCAGAAATAAATTCTGGAGCTGAAAAGTACAAAGACTGAAATTAAAAATTCACTACAAGTACTCAATGGCAGATTTGAACCAGCAGAAGAAAGAACCTGTAACTTGAGGATGGGACAACAAGAATGATTAAGTTTGAGGAACAAAAAGAAAAAAAGACTAAAGAAAACTGAACAGAGTCTAAGGGACCTTGGGACACAATCAAGTGGACCAGCACACACACTGCGAGAATCCCCAAAAGAGGAGAGAGAAAAAGGGGTAGAGAGAATATTTGAAGAAACTCTAGCTGAAAACATCTTCAATTTGATAAAAGACAGAAAAACAAACATCCAAGAAGCTCAAAAAACTCAAACTAAAGAGACCCAACTCCAGGTCAAAAAGCCCCACACCAAAGAAACATTATAATTAAACTTCTGATAGGCAAATACTGAGAATCTTGAAAGTTAGAAAAAGAAAGAAGCAACTTGTCACATACAAGAGCTTTTTCAATGGGATTATCAGCAGATTTCTCATTAGACAATTCGGAAGCTGGAAGGCAGCGGGCTGATATATTCAAAGTGCTAAAAAAAAGGAAAAAAGAAGAAAATTTTCAAATTAACAACCTAAATTTACAACTTAAGGAACTAGGAAAAAAAAAAAAAGAACAGATGGAACCCAAACAAATGAACCTAGCATAAGAAAGAAAATAATAAAGATGAGAACAGAGATAAAATAAGAATAGAAAAACAATAGAGAAATCAAAAAAATTCCTGATTGATGAAGTTGGTTCTTTGAAAAGATGAACAAAATTGACAAATCTTTGGTTAGATGGACTAAGAAAAACAGAGAGAGGACTTAAAGTACTGAAGTGAGAAACAAAAGTGAGCATGTTCACAGGGTTAATCTCCAAAATATACAAACATCTCATGTAGCTTTATATCAAAAAATGGTCAGAAGATCAAAACAGACATTTCTCCAAAAAAGACAGTGGGATGGCCAAAAAGCACATGAAATGAAGCTCAACATCACTATTTATTAGAGAAATGCAAATTAAAACTACTATGAGGTATCACCTCACACCAGTCAGAGGACATCATCAAAAAGTCTACAAATGATAAATACTGGAGAGGGTATGAAGAAAAGGAAACCCTCCTACACTGTTGATGGGAACGTAAATGGGTGCGACCACTGTGGAGACCAGTATGGAGGTTCCTTAAAAAAACTAAACACCGGTGTTCCTTCATGGCACAGCAGCTGGTGTTGCTATTGTTGTGGCTCTGGCTGCTTCTGTGGCATGGGACTTCCACATGCTATAGGCGTAGCCAAACCCCCCCTCAAAAAAAACCCTAAAGATAGAAATAACATATGATTCAACAAACCCACTCCTGAGCATGTATCCAGAGAAAACCATAATTTGAAAAATACATGCACCTCAATGTTCATTGCAGCACTATTTACAATAGCTGAGACATGGAAGCAATCTAAAATGTCCATCAACAGAGGAATGGATAAAGATGTGGTATATTTATGTGATGGAGCATTACTCAGCGACAAAAAAAAATGCAATTTGCAGCAACATGGATGGACCCAGAGATTTTCATACTAAGTGAAGTTAGTCAAACAGTGAAAGACAAACATCATATGATATCTCTTATAAGTGGAATCTAAAAAAAAAAGGATACAAAAGAACGTATTTGTAGAACAGAAATAGACTTGCAGATTTATAGTTACCAAAGAGGACAGGTTGGGGGAAGGGAGTTTGAAACTGGCATATGCACACTGAGGTATATAGAATGACTGGCCAATGGGGACCTGCTGTATGACACAGAGAACGCTACCCAATATTCTGTGATAATCGATATGGGAGAAGAATCTGAAAGAGAATGTATGTATGTATGTGTATTCCTGAATCACTTCGTTGTACAGCAGAAATTATCACAAAGCCATGTAAATCGACTATACTACAATGAAACTTTAAAAAATGAAAAAAGAGAGAGAAGGAAAGGTTGGACATAGGTTATAGGTGCAGGTAGGTTTTAGGTTTGGAGTTGATAGCTGATAACATCTATTTTTTCCTGAGAATTAGAGGAGCCAGCTGCTGAGAATAAGGGGAAGGCTAGATAGTTAAAGGTTTATGGAACATGTAAAAGATTTGAAACAGTTGTTGCATAGGAGGGAGGGACATTATTATTAAAGAAACATAACAGGATCGTGACTCAGTGTTGGGGTCTCAGTTAAGATAAGTAAGCACTGTGCTAGGTGTTCCACTCTAGAATTACAGTAGAAGAAGGATGCACAAATAGCTAAGACATAGTTCCTGTTAATCAAATGGGGAAGAGAGACATATATAAACAAAACCTTTTAAGAAACAGAATGTATAAATTATGGAATAGTGTGAAAATTAGTGAACTAGAGTGAAGCATAATAAAATGAACCAACCTTAAAAACTTACTGTTGAGTGTAAGATGCATGGCACGAAAAATACATACAGTAAAATTCCATTCCTATAAAGTTCAAAACCAGATAAAACTAAACTACATATTTTAGGAATGCACACATATACATGTGATAAAAAAAGGATGAAAAGCAAGGGAGTAAATATCTGGTAATACACCTGGAACTACTGGTGGAAAGAAGATCTGCATGTAGAGCAGGGAAGAGCAAGGACAAGTTAGAAGCAACAACCTTCAGAGATTATTAGATGCTCCTTAACCTCCACCCCCCAAATCTCACACAAGACGCTCTTTTGGTCAACTCTAAACCAGAGCCATTCAGGGAAGGGGATTCTGGGAAATATAGTTCCCAGATTAATCAATTTGAAAATAAAATGATCCTGCCCAAGTGGTGTTTTTACCTATGAAAGCTTCCTCTCTTTAATTATTCTCACTTGGCTTGAAAGATGCTGCTTTATACTCAGCCAAAAGTACTAAGCATTTAAGTATTGAGAATATTGCTTCACCACTGCTGGCCCCCATCCATCAGAATTCAAAATGGAAAATGCATCTAATGAAAGTTTATACATAATTTCTGGGAAAACTCTCTGGACTTAATTTTTTTTAATTTAACCCTATTATTCATCTCATATAAGTGGTATCTCCATAAGCAGTCAGCTTTAACTTATACACCAGGGATTCACAGCACTATAAATGGAGGGGCTGATCCTGGTCTTAAAAGGACAGCTTGCTTGGTTACCAGCAGAATATGGTAGTTTGAAATTAACCAAAAATAACAGAACTCTATATTCTGCCTCCTGCTTATTTAGCTACCCTGAAAGTTTGATTAAACTTCATCTGATCAAATATACTAGCTGAATCAGATTTAGTCTGATGTTCAATATCAGTTTCTTATATAGCAATAGACAAACTGTCTCAATGTCTTGTCTTCTCTACATGTACAAATGGAGAATACACTCTGGCAGTCTGTGATGAAATACTAAACCCCCACTTTTGTCACCACCACCCAAGGGCTTAAGGCTTCTTCCTGTGTTCATGGCTCGGGAAGCTAGGCCTTCTTTTCTTCTGTACATCTTGTTTTAAAATGTCTATAGCAGAGTTCCCATTGTGGCTCAGTGGTTAATGAATCCGACTAGGAACCATGAGGTTGTGGGTTCAATCTCTGGCATCGCTAAGTGAGTTAAGAATCTGGCGTTGCCATGAGCTGTGGTGTAGGTTGCAGATGCAGCTCGGATCCCACATTGCTGTGGCTGTGACTTAGGCCGGTGGTTACAGCTCCTGTTAGACCCCTAGCCTGGGAACCTCCATATGCCGCGGGTGCGGCCCTAGATAAGGCAAAAAGCCAAATAAATAAATAAATAAATAAAATGTCTATAGCAACACAACCTCAAAATCCCTACCTTCTTTGAATGGAAAAAAAAATCCTTTATTCCTTGTTGAGATTTATAAAAAGAAAAGTAAATATAAGTTGACATTGTAATAGGTAAAGTAGCTCCATAATCTAGGTTTTTGTTACATAGGGACTAAACCTACTAAAATAACTTATTTCAGAATACCCCTCTTCAGTCACATACCCTACTTCTCCAATCGGTCAAACCTAGATCCGTTCCTGGTCAGTTTGAGAATGAGATAATATTAGTCGAACCTTTCTTTTTACAGTTAAGAAAGAATTTATGGGTTTGGCTTTTAGGCTTTGACCTATGATCTTCCCTCTACAATTATAAATTAAAATCTTACATCTTTTTACATGAGTTAATACATGTAAAGCACTTAGAACAGTACATAGTACTATATAAATGCTTATTCTTAATACAGTTTTATTCCAACTCCTTCGTGAAGTCTTCCTTATCCTCAGCTGACCGCTCCTCCTTATACAACCATGTGCTTCCTGGGCTTGTTTTCTTATTTATACTCATATAGAACCTAATTGCTTATTTTTCCCTCTACCTCACTGGACAGAAAGCTTTTTGAGGGCAAGTACCACGAATGTTCTTTGTTCCACCTTCCTCTCCAGTGCTTAGTCTTCACCTAAGACAAACAGACTGCCAGTTATTTCTACAGAAAAAGTGGATTTATTCAGGATCAACAAAGAATTACAATTCAGGGTCTGCGACTGTGGCAAGCTACATGCAAGTCCCCACACAGCCAGGAGTGGAGAATTCTTTTAAAGAAGGGAAGAGGAGGTTGGGAGGCCTAGAGTAAACAGAGTCCATTGGAGTATCTGAGAGTGTGAAGTATAGTGGTTTTTATTGGCTGAGTTGTGACAGTGTCTCACTGACAGCACTCTTGCCAGGCAAGAAGAGAATATCTTTCTTTTTCCTGTTGGACTTTGCTATCATTGTAGGGCATGAGAGTTGCCCTTCTGGCCTTCTGATTCATTTTTTTTTTTTGCAGGTCATTATGTGTGTATGTGTGTTTTACTGAAGTAGAGTTGATTTACAAGGCCTGATTCTATTTTAATTGAGGTTCCTGTTTATTAATTTTCACACTATCATATTACCTTTCAGGCATTACATCCCTATAGAAGTGTTCATTGATTTAATTGTAATGATGACCTTAGAAGCAGTGGGAATTTATCAACCAGTGTAGACTTCTGTCTTGGATCTGCCCACAAATACCCAAAGACACTAGTTTCTTTATGCACACAAGTGTGAGTTGCAATAACATTCAGCAAGTGGCACAGTCAAATGGCAGGAATCAGGGAAAAAGGTGATTGCAAAACAACAACCAAATACACAGACAATGGAACTAACAATGGGATTGTTTTAGACTGGAACTCACTAAAGCAACAGACAGATTGAGACAAGATTAGGGACGAGGATAGATTTAGGTAAGTGAATAGGGCAAGTTGAAGCTTGGTTTAGACCCCACTGATAGTTAGGAAGGAAAGCTGCAATCTTAAGAAAGCATCTGAAATGGCTTCCAAGTGTTGCATTAATAGGTGATTGTGGGATAGGAGATAAAAAGATTATAATCTCAACTCCAAAGGCTAAATCTTCACCATTAGTTCTGCCCACAAGATGTTAGGTAAAGGATCTCAGTTTGTTAGTTTCCATTAACCCAGGTTCATCTTCATGGCTATAGCTTCCATAGTGGTGTCCAGACAGTAGTGCTATTTCTTCAAAGAGAATCAAATATATTAATCATCACTTATAGACCAATTTTAATTTTCTAAAAACTCTAGAATGGAATCTATATGGAATCTATTCTCTGGAATGCCTAGAAATTGGGTTTTTGACCAGAGTATCAACACTGTTCCCCGCCATGCTCACCGAGTAGAATATCAGATGCAGAAATCTCTAAAGGTTGTTTGGTTGAAGAAAGCAGGTCCTCAAGTTATCCCTCTCAATGGAGTAGTCCTAAGAAACACTAGATGTTGCAAACCTCAAATTCCACAGCATTGCTTACTTGAATCTGTGAAGGAAGAAAGGGAGGGAGGGAGGACACTGTACAGAAAGGAAGAAGTTTAATATTTAGTTTGGTGGGGCAAAGAAGAGAACAGGAAAACCATGCAGACTGAAAGGTCACAATGAAGCTGAAATTAATAGTTTTGATATTAGGAGAACTAAAGAAAATGTTTTCCAGTCTTTAAGAGGGTCAGAAAAGACTACAGTGGCACAACATTGTAAATCAACTGTGATAATTTTTTTTTTTTCTTCTTAGGGCTCCACTTGCGGCATACGGAGATTCCCAGGCTAGGGGTTGAATCACAGCCACAGCAATGAGGGAGGTGAGTTACCTCTGTGACCTGCACCACAGTTCACGGCAACACCAGATCCCGGACCCACTGAGCAAGGCCAGGGACTGAACCCACATCCTCATGGATACTAGTCGCATTTGTTTCCACTGTGCCACGATGAGAATTCCAAAAAAATTTTTTTAAAACAGGACTATAAGTGTAAATGATTAGCAGTACTTGGCCTCCAAACATTAAAGTGCCCCTGGGACGGCACTTTATTCCCAAATTTGTTTATTTTTCTATTTGTAGAAGGGTCCCCTCACCATTTTTTTTTTTTTTTTAAACTATAGAGTCTGCAAAGAGCTCATGTCCTTGGGTAAGCCCTTTATGTTTCTATCATTTAGACCCTCTTGATACTTGAAGAGGACTATCAATAAACAAAATTCAAGCAGTTCCTGTTGTGGCTCAGCGGTAACCCCCAGCTAGTATGCTGGTTCAATCCCCAGCCTTGCTCAGTGGGTTAAAGATCCGATTTTGCAGTGAGCTGTGGTGTAGGTCACAGACACAGCTCGAATCCCGAGTTGCAGTGAGCTGTGGTGTAGGTCACAGACACAGCTCGAATCCCGAGTTGCTGTGGCTGTAGAGCCAATTCGACCCCTAGCCTGGGTGCTTCCATGTGCTACAGGTGTAGCCCTAAAAAAGAAAAAAAAAAGCCAAAAAAAAAAAAAAGAACCCCAAACCCCAAATTCAACTCAGTAAATAGGAAGATCTACTTGGCTTTATTCTAAGATTCATGAGTTAAGCAGCATCCAACCTAGCAACTAGAAGAGCCCTCAAACAAAAGAAACAAAACGGAAAGCTTTTATAGGAAAGAGGGTGGAGCAAAGAAGTCATTAGCAAAAGAAAAGAAAGGGTTATTTGTGGCCAGACATCTTCTTTTGGGAGAGAAAGGAAAGGCAAGGGTTTTATTGTGCAAATTGCTTCTTCCTCCTCTGAGAGGTGATGGACAGGGCCCACATGACCGATCAACTTCTTTGTTGCAGACCAGAAAATTTCACACTGATTAAGATAACATTTCTGGGGAAGGTCAAACTGCAACTAGGTTAGGTATTAAATTTAGGTTTGAAATCATGGGTCTTAGCACAAGTGACATCATTTTGGGCATGTGGTTTTTCTCTTTAACAGGATTAACCAGACATTTGTGTTTTTAAGTCTGAGGAAAAAGAAAAAAAAAAGGAAAGACATCCTTGACACCTCCCTCTCTGTAGTGAGCATCTGAAGTTTCTTTGGCTAACCCAAATTCAATTTCCCTTTCTAACAGCACCCTAATTTTGTGGGAAGGGGTGGAGGTGGGGATTTGCTTCACTGACTTCTGTGCAGTTCTGAGGACTGTAAGTCAGTTACTTGCCTTCCCTCTATGAAAGCTGAAGGGGTTCCCAGATACAAGTGAAGCTTTCTTCCACTCTAATTGTCTTCATATATATCAAAAGCCAGGCACATGGATTATGCTCAGCTAGTTGGAGTGCTTCTTCTGAGACTCTGAGTCATAGGTGGAATGATACAAAGATGGAAAAATCAGTTGGACTTCTTTCATTCCAGAGGTGGCCTGAGACTGTCAATTAGTTTCCTGCTGATCTTGGGCCAAAATTTCTAATCCTAGTTCTCTAGCCTTTCAGTCAGTGTTGTGAGTTGTCCAATATCCTTATTTTTTAAATTCCTTTTTTTGATTAAGTCAGCCATACTTGGTTTTTATATCTCGCAACCAAGAGCTCTAATTCAATATCCCTTTTCCCACATGTATTATTCAACACTCAGTTCTGTTAATTCTATTTCCAAGACAGATCTTGAATCTCTTCATTTCTATACAGCTATTCTGACATCACTCCTAATCCAACCCACCATCTTTTCCTACCTGACCACTGGAAGAGCTTTCATGCTCCCACCATGGTCATCCTCTAATCTAATCCCTTCTTCATATTGCCACCACAGTGGTCTCTTAAAATTCCAGTCTGATCATGCTAGTCCTCAGTCTAACGTCTTCAATTTTTTCTCATTGTTCTTAGAATAAAGTTATAAATCCTTACGAGAGTTTACATGATCTTTTGTAATCTGGTTCCTATTGACCTCTCCAATCTTGTCTTATAACAATGCTCACTGAGCTCCAACAACTCCAGCTAACTTTTTTTTTTTGTCTTTTTGGGGCTGCACCCATGGCGTATGGAGGTTTCCAGGCTAGGGGTTGAATTGGAGGTATGCTGCTGGCCTATGCCACAGCCACAGCCACAGCCACACAGGATCCGAGCCACATCTGTGACCTACACCACAGTTGATGGCAACGCCAGATCCTTAACCCACTGAGTAAGGCCAGGGATCGAATCCATGTCTTCATGGATACTAATCAGGTTCATTAACCACTGAATCACGACAGGAATTCCTCCTTTAGTTTCTTGAACACACTGAGCTCTTTATTATCCCAGCGACTTCAAACACAATCCTCCCTCCATCTAGACTACTTCTCCCTATGAACTGGGTGCCCAGCTGGCCTTTCCTTATCTCCTAATCTAAGCTAGTTCTTGCTTTCTTCTTTCAGAGCACTTTGTTCCTCTCTTTCATTACCACAATTACTCTATTTTTTGTGTATCTATTTATGTAGTTATTTGTATAATGTCTATTTCCCCCAAAGGGTAGGAACCACATCTGTTTGGCTTACCACTGGATCTCTAGCAATCTGGTAGGATCTCTGACCTACACAAGATCTTTAAGATTTATCTTCAGATCCAATGGTTAAATGAATAGATAAGAATACCGCATCACATCCTCTTTTCTTACCTTCACCATTATTTCCAACACCAAATCGTTAATTCCTTCAATTAATCTCTAAATTATGCCCCCCTTATGATTGATACAGGTTAGGTTGGGTTCAGGCCATCATCATTACTTACCTGAGCCTTTGCAATAACTTCCTGACTAGTCCTCTTATCTCTCATCTTGTTTCTCTCTAAACAGTTGTCCACACTGTAGTGAGAATGATCGCTCTAAAACACCAAACTTTTCATATTATCTCTCTACTTACAATCCATCATCTGCAGGATAAAGACCAGATTCCTCCCACAAGGCTCTGAATGGTTTGATTCTAATCTATCTCTGACTTCACTTCTCAACTACTCTGCTTCTAACTTCAAGTTCTCTTTCCTTCTCTTGCTACTCCCTTCTCTTGCTGCTCCCTTTTCTTTACCTCACCAATTCTAATACCTTGCTGTGCTCTATGACCTATCACAGTTTATCACATTGCATCAAACTTATCTATTTATGTGTCTGATTCTGCATTACAAGGAAATCTCCTTTAGGATATGAACCCTGAATTATTCATATTTCTTAGTATCCTTGTATAATCTTTTTCAACCTGCAAGTTGTAATCCATTATGTGGTCATTAATCAACTTAGTGGGTTATGACCAATATCATTTTTTTAATGACATAGAAGAGAAAATATTAGAATACATCACATGTAGTGAGAGTTAATTTTTTGCATGTGAAAACTTTTTATATGCATACACATGTAATATATGTGTAAGTGAAGATGTGTATTGGGTCTCTGCATATAGTGTATTTCTGGCTGTAAGACTGTGGTAAAAATTAATTTTTTGAAAAAGCACTACTTAATATTTAGAACATATTAGGTGCTAAATAAATGTATTTGCTTCAAATCCTTTCCGGAATGATGTAGAGGGAAAAACAAGTGTGTTTGAATAAAGATAATTGTAATGAGTGCATGATTTTTCTTGTTTCTCTGACTTCTTAATTTTCAAGGCCCAAATAATTTCAGTTTATTCGCAGAAATAAACCCATGCACTATAGTCATTTAATCCATGACAAAGTCATGCACTATAGTCATTTAATCCATGACAAAGGATGCAAGAATATACAATGGAGAAAAGATAGTCTCTTCAATAAGTGGTGCTGGGAACACTGGACAGCTACATGTAAATGAATAAAATTAGAACATTCTCCAACACCATATACAAAAATAAACTCAAAATGTAATTTAAACACCTAAATGTAAGACCCAGAAACCATAAAACTCCTAGAGGAAACACAGGCAGAAAACTTTTTGACATAAATTGTAGCAGTATTTTTTTTTAATCTTTCTCCTAAAGCAGAGGAAGTAAAAGCAAAAATAAACAAATAGAACCTCATTAAACTTAAAAACTTTTTCACAGCAAAAGAAAACATTGATAAAATGAAAAGACAGTTTACTGAATGGAAGACAGTATTTTCAAATAACATGACCAATAAGGGGTTCATATCCAAAATATAGTAATAGCCCATACAACTCAACACCTAAACAAAAACCGAAACCTAACCAAACCAAAAACAAACACTAAACCCAACCCAAAGTGACTGAAAAATGGGCAGAAGATCTGAATACACATTTTTGCAAAGAGGACATGCAGATGGCCAACAGACATGAAAAGATGCTCAAAATCGCTAATCATGAAGGAACTGTAAATCAAAACCACAATGAAATATCACCTCGCACTTGTCAGAATGTCTGTCATCAAAAAGAACACAAATAACAAATGTCGGGAAGAATATAGAGAAAAGGGAACCTTTGTACACTGTTGGTGGAAAAGTAAATTGGTGCAGCCACTGTGGAAAACTGTATGGAAGCTTCTTAAAAAACTAAAAATGGAACTACCATACGACCCAGAAATTCCTCTCCTGGGTGTGTGCGTGTGTGTGTGTGTATATATAATATATATATATATATATATATTATATATATATATATATATAAATAAATTATATATATATATAAACAATCCAAAAATGCTAATTCAAAAAGATACATGCACCCTGATGTTCATAGTAGTATTATTTATAATTGCCAAGATACAGAAGGAACCCAAGTGTCTATCAACAGATGAATGCATAAAGAAGATGTGATACACACACACACACACACACACACACACACACACACACACACAATGGAATACTACTCAGCCATTAAAAAGACTAAAATTTTGTCATTTACAACATGGATGGACTTGGAGGGTATGATGCTAAATGAAATAACAGATAGAAAAAGACAAATACTATCTTTTGTAAGATGGCACTTGTATGTGGAATCTAAAACATACAACAGGAGTTCCTGCTATAGCATAGTGGGTTAATAATCTGACTGCAGGGAGTTCCCATTTTGGCTCAGTGGAAATGAATCCAACTAGTATCCATGAGGATGAGGGTTTGATCCCTGGCCTCACTCAGTGGGTCAGGGATCCAGCGTTGGCATGAGCTGTGGTGTAGGTCACAGTCGCAGCTTGGACACCACGTTGCTGTGCCTGTGGTGTAGGCTGGCAGCTGTAGCTCCAATTCGACTCCTAGCCTGGGAACTTCTATATGTTGCAGGTACAGCCCTAAAAAGAAAAAAAAAAATCTGACCATGTTTATTCAGGCTGCAGCTGTGACTCAGATTCAGTCTCTGGCCTGGGAACTTACATATGCTGTGAGTGTGGCCGTTAAATGTTTTAAAAATTTAAAATAAAAAATCAAGTGAATATCACAACAACAACAAAAAAGAAACAGACTCACAGAGAACAAACTAGTGGTTACTAGTGGGGAGAGGGGCAACGTAGGGGTTGGGATAAAGAGGTACAAACTATTATGTATAAGATAAGCTATAAACATGTATTATACAACACAGGGAATAGAGCCAACAGTTTACGATAACTATAAATGGAGTATAACCTTTAAAAAATAATTTCAGTTCATCAAGATGACACTCCTAAAATGTTTACACATTTATCAACAGAGCTCCAAAATACATAAAGAAAAAACTGATAAAACTGCAAAGGAAAAATAGACAAACCTATAATTATATAGGAGATTTTAAAACCCTTCCCAATAATTGATAGAACAAGTAGACAGACAACCAGTTTAGGTACACAAGACTTGAATACACTATCAACCTTGGACATTCTAACCAACAACAGCAGGATGCACACTCATATCAAATGCTCCTGGAACATTTACCAAGATAGACCACATTCTGGGCCACAACACAAGTCTCAATAAATTTAAAATGATGTTAAGTCATACTAAGTATAGTTTCTTTCTTTTCTTGCTTTTTAGGGCCGCACCTGCAGCATATGGAGGTTCCCAGGCTAGGGGTTGAATCGGACCTGTAGCCACTGGCCTATGCCACAGTCACTGCCACAGCAACGCAGGATCCGAGTCATGTCTTTGACCTGCACCACAGCTCACAGCAACACCAGATCCTTAACCCAATGAGCAAGGCCAGGGTTCGAACCTGCCTCCTCATGGATGCTAGTCAGATGCATTAACCGCTGAGCCATGATGGGAACTCCACCTATAGGGAGTTAACTATGACCAGAATACTATGTCATCATTAAAAATTATCATCACTATCTGTATTGGCATGGAAAGATATTCATGATATATTAAGTGATAAAGGCAGATTGCAAAGTACTATGGATAAGTATATTTTATTTTATTTTTAATTTTTATTTTTTTTCAGCCTTTTGTTGTTTTAGGGCCACACCCAGGGCATGTGGATGTTCCCAGGCTAGGGGTCTAATCGGAGCTGTAGCCACCAGCCTACGCCACAGCCATAGCAACGCAGGATCCGAACTGCGTCTGTGACCCACACCACAGCTCACGGTAACACCGAATTCTTAACCCACTGAGCAAGGCCAGGGATCGAACCCGCACCCTCATGGTTCCTAGTCAGATTCGTTAACCGCTGTGCCACAACGGGAACTCCTGGATAAGTATATTTTAAAAGTGTTTTGTTTAAAAAAAAAATTCTGGAAGGAGATACAGCAGAGTGTTAACAACAGTTTTCTCTGAAAGGTGAGATTATGGATAAAAATTCCAGTTTTGAGAGTTTCATATTGTTTAATTTTTACAAAAATGTATTATTTTTAAGTGTGAAAAATCAGTAAAATGCCTCCATTTTAGAAACAATTTCTGTTCTAATGTTATTCAACAAAAATTTTATAATAAAATTATGAATAAAATTCAGTCTTATCTAGGTTTTTAAATGTTCTAATTTGTTCACTGAAAGCTTTTAGAAAGTGTTTCTTCTATCAAAAGATCATAAACATATTTTCTTGAGTTGTGACTTTTAAACATTTTTAGGCAATTGTTCCTAAGCAAACAATTTTAAGCATGAAAAGTACAAGATGTTGGACTTGTATAACCAGTTCTGAGTAAAATACATCTATCATCACTTTGTGAGATGACTTCCCACTAAACAAACACCTGGGCTAAGAAAATTAATGGATAAGCCAATATTGCAAGCCTGGGCTAAATTCATATATATTGGATTAGTTTTCATTCACATCATTATTTCTTGTTGAAAAGCATCCCATTTAAATAGTTTAAAAATTTACTTTTCACAATATATTGTCACATTTAAATATATACTGAAAATGCTCTGGATAATGTTATGGAAAAACTATGAAACTCTGTAATCATTTCTTAAAATAATCATGTGCCACATATTTACACATGAAAACAAAGTATTATGAGGAACACCAGTTGTTAGAATAATATGTCTCAAAATGAACTATCTTCAGATTTTAAAAATTCACATTAAGGAATGTTGGCAAGATAAAGACATGATTAAAGATAATGATAATTTAGATATCAAATATTAATTGCATCACTTCTTTGCACCAAATTTTATCACTGTTGTCTATGACAATTTATAAAAAAAAATTTGTTTTTTTCTGCATCCACAGTATATGTATGGCTAGTCCCAGGCCAGGGATCGAATCTGAGCTACAGTTTCAGCAACACGGGAAACTTAACGCACTGTGCCAGGCCAGGGATCGAACCCACGCCTCAACAGCCACCAGAGCCACCACAGAGACAACGCTGTATCCTTAATCCACTGCTGAACAGCGGGAACTCCTGTCTATGACGATTTAAACAAACCAAAAAACCCCTCAAACACATTATAAATCATGCACCCTTATATATACGCTCTTAAGGCAAAAACATCTACCAGGTATACAATCAAATTAAAACTGTAGGAGAGATTCATTAGCTTGTAGATGTTTCTAATTATTTGAAAAACTTGTATTATGTTCAACAGCAACATCATTCAAGAATACATGTCAGTCTTAGGAGAGAGGATCAAATCATTATGAAAATGATCATAGAGAGTGTTTATTAAATTGACATTTCAGGGCAAAGAAAAATTTTGGCATATATTCTGTGTTTTATTCTACCATACACACAATAGTGCTCAGCTTGTTACTATCTAGCAAGCTTGCTATGTACAGGAGATAGAATAATATAGAAGGTAGAGTGGGGTAGGGGAAACACAGAGGGGAAAGAGGTAAGATTTATTACCTTCAATTATTTTTGTTAAAAACTCTCCTCAGGGCACAGGCACATAATATATTGTACTTTCCATTACTTAGTGCAAATGTAAAACATATCTAAAAAACACATTTCATCCTTATAACATATTAAAATAACAAGCAGGATGTCATGACGTTAATTTGACAGATGGACTGTCATTTAGCAATGTTGTACATTAGTTAACAGCAAATTAATATCATCGTACTCAATTTTTCTTAACATCTAGAAGCTATCAGAGTGGGAAAAGTTCTCTAGTAAGGCATCCTTGATTTGTTTACTAATCTAATAAGACAAAATAGCCAGCAAAAAATATGCAAATGTAATCCACATATAATTTTTAAATAGCCGCTTTTCAAAAATTTTACAAAGGGTAGGATAACCTAAAAACTCTTTTAGCCGTCCCTCACAACTTTATCCTTCACTAAGGTATCGATTTTTTTTTTGACAAGTTCACATGTATATTATGAACTGACTCATAAAATTTTTCAGCTTTTTGTACTAGGTTTACTATAACCGCCCTTACTATATATTAAGACCAGTATCTTTTCATCAACACCAGCTGTTAAACAAACTTGAGTGACAGAGTAGATTCATGATTAGTCCACAGAAAAGAAAGCAAAAAGAGTGACATAAATTTAATTTCATTACACTTTGGCATCTAAAACCACATTTTATGCCACACTGACCATAAACGACTTCTCTATTGTAAAACAGTCTTGATCTAAACAATCCTAGTAACAACAACATTCACCAAATGGATGTTATTTTTAGTTTAAAGTTTTCATATTAAAAATTGATGTCTCCTGAAATAATTTTAATCGTATTGAAATAACATGAGAAATTATTTCCTGCAAATTTATCCCCATTGATAATTTAAGTATTTTTGTAGGTACTTTCTGATAATATTTTGTTCTTTAACATACAAAGGGGAGGGGCCAAAGAGGAAAGAGAACTTCCGGCCTAATATCAGAGACTGAATGAATGAAAACAGCAACTTTATCTGGTTCTTGAAGCAGGAACAGGAAGGGTTACAGAAACATGGCTTTTAATCTTAAGCAGTTATATTCTAGAACAACATAAAATGGTGATGTTTTAGCATTAAAATAGACCTGCTTCTCTGTAAAAGGAATTGTGATAACCATACTCTTTTTAGGAAAGAAGTTATAATTTCCTAATGAAAACAAAGAAGACCTGATTTTAGGAATGCTGGTATAAAATTTCAGGAAGGAATTTACATATTTTTTGTTTAAAACATGCAAATTCTATCTCCTTGAAGAAGCTAACTCATTCCACACCAATACCATATAACTTACTTCTCTAGTTGTCTTAAGTGTTAATTCAGTCACTCCCACTGGATTTTACCTTCTTTGAAAGCAGGGGCTATGTCTTAAACCTCCCCTTTATTCCCTTTATTAGCACAGTGTTAAGTGTATAATATGTACTCAATAAATACTTAATTCTAGCAATGTTTATCTGTTAAAAAAAATCTAGATGTATTTTTTTTACCCCCAAAGTTCAATTTTATTAGAAAAGTCTGTCTGCCTTTTCTGCTATGACTTATTCAGAGTCTCATTTTTACTCTATTCTATTTATTACCCCTGAAACTTTCCTTTTCTTTTTCCTTCCACTCCCAGGATATGAGATATACACACATAGGCACAATACCATGCATATAACATTTTCCAAAAATCATATACTGTAAAATATAATTTTATATAATTGATGAGAATTTTATGTGTAAATAATAAGTATACTTTGTTCCTATCTATTGTCTTAAAGAAATCTAAAATGCTAAAGATGCTTTTTTTCAGTTATCTGAAATTGTTTTCCCACTAAAATCACTGATCCTGTCTTGTAATGGTTAGTCTACTTTATCCCAAAATACAGCAATAATTTCAATCAAATGTCATATTCACTGCTTAAAACATTTAATTTTATCAATTTCTTGAAAACTGTGTGTTTTACTACATTTGCCAGTTCCAATGGAAGAAAGAAATGGTTGTTACTGATAAAAGAGGATTTTTTAAAAAATTATTCTTGATTTTGTTCTCATAGTGGTGTTAACAGTCTTAACTTTAATGCTCAGCCATTCCTAGATAAAATAAATCTTCATACCTTTTTGTAACTTATGATTATTTTAGGAGAAGGAAGGTACACTTAGTATAGCAATTGATACACACACTGGAACTTAGTAGGAAACCTAAGTGTAACTCCTATTCTTCTAAAATAAAAACAGCGGCTCAGTTTCTATGTCTTTAAAGATCTGAACATTGTCATTCACTCATTATTCACAAGTAAATCTGTTCCATCAACTGGAAGTGATATTAACAAAAGTGTAAGCCAATAGGGTAGGAGGTCCCTGGAGAAAGAGAACCAGGCATGGCTTTCTTGACATAAGAGACACCTATTTTTGGCCCAAGCCATTTTGTCATCTAAGCCTGGTTGCAATGCTTGTCCTTGAACAGGTCTCAGTAATTAATGGTCTTAAGGGAAGTGAAGGAAAGCAGGAACAAAGGAAAAGCAATCAAGAAACAATAGTTCAGTGATAAAAGCGTCCTCAAGGGATTCATATAACAAATTTTTTTGTCTTTTTTTTTGAGCAGGGTGGGCGGTGGGGGGCACCCCTGAGGCAGATGGAAGTTCCCAGGCTAGGGGACAGATTGGAGCTTTAGCTGCCAGCCATAGCCATAGCAATGCCAGATCTGAGCTGGGTCTATGACCTACATCACAGCTCAAGGCAACGAAAGCCAGATACTTAACCCATTGATTGAGGCCAGGGATTGAACCTGTGTCCTCACGGATACTAGTCAGGTTTGTTACCGCTGAGCCACAATGGGAACTCCCCACATAACAATTCGATATTTGTCTTTGAGTTCTGCAGGGACGAAGGCACCCATCCGTAGAGAATGGAATAATGAGGTTGGCCCTCATGACTTCAGCTAAAGCTTGGACCCTGTCGACCTTTACCTCAATTCTATGATGAATTTTCCTTTCCTCAAGGCCCTTCATGAACATGCATATATCCTTAGCTTCCCCTAAACTTCCCCAGTTCACCTATTTGGGAAGACACTGCTTTGGGAAAGATCCTGGTGTTCTCCTTACTTGCTGCAAGTAATAAATCCTTCCTTCTCCTGCTATTTAGCCTGGCTGTATCTTTTGGCTCAATACCCACCAAGAGGCAAACCCAGTTTTCTGGGTAACAAAAGGACAAATAACATCTGGTAATGTGATATATACAATGCAATATTATTATATTGTGCTATCATCTGACCGTCAAGTTATCTTACAGAAAATTTTATTTTAATAATTTGAATTATACTATGGATAAGCATGTTGAGCATAGGCTTATGGAAAGTCAGTATTCAGATATAAGTTTCTGGGACTAATAATGTGTGGCTGAAGAAGTAAATTGATGTTTGCATTAGCAAATTGCAGTGACATGGATATTATAAATACAAGATGTCTAATGATAAATAAGTTTTCAGTGGGTAGAAACTGCATATTTCAAGTACCCTGAATGTGTCTGGCAATTACTATATGAAATTTAAGCTTTTTTTAAATATAAAACTGGAATCAGAACATTATTTTCATGATTCTGTACCAAATAAGTAAAAAGTGGAGTTCCCATTGTGACTCAGCAGTAATGAACCCTACTAGTATCCATGAGGATGTAGGTTCAATCCCTGGCCTCAGTCAGTGGGTTAAGGATCCAAGGTTGCTGTGAACTGTGGTGTGGGTCATAGATGCAGCTCAGATCTTATGTTGCTGTGGCTGTAGCTTCGATTCCACTCATAGCCTGGGAACCTCATATGCTGCGGGTGTGGCCCTAGAAGGAAAAAAAATTAGTAGCTAGCTTTAATAGGTCTTTAGACTTTATTTATTTATTTATTTATTCATTTATTTAGGACTGCACCTGCAGCATATGGAGGTTCCCAGGCTAGGGGTCGAATCAGAGCTGTAGCCGCTGGCCTATATCACAGCCACAGGAACGCGGAATCCGAGCCTCATCTGCAACCTACCACAGGTCACGGCAACGCCAGATCCTTAACCCACTGAGTGAGGCCAGGGCTTGAATCTACTTCCTAATGGATACTAGTCAGATTTGTTTCTGCTGAGCCACGATGGGAACTCCTAAACTTACCTTTTTTTTTCTTTTATAAATGATTTTTATGTTTTCCATTATAGTTGGTTTACAGTGTTCTGTCAATTTTTTACTGTACAGCAAAGTGACTCAGTCACACATACCTATATACGTTGTTTTTCTCACATTATCTCCATCATGCTCCATCCCAAGTGATGAGATAGTTTCCAATGCTGTAAAGCAGAATCTCATTGCTTATCCATTCCAAATGCAAGTCTGCATCTATTAACCCCAGATTCCCAGGCCATCCCACTCCCTCCCCTCCCCCTTTCCTAAACCTACCTTAAATGTAGATGTAGCAACTTAAAAACTGCAACTCCCACAAGGGATGTATCCAGTGTGACTGTCAATAATTTACTGATTACTCCGCATATAAAATTCCATCAGAATTATCTTTCTAAATATTCTTTGTGTTTTATCCCAATGACAACTAGTCATAATTTTAATCAGTATAATTGACAACTATAGTATAATTAAAACCTATATTTGAACTTTGTCCCTGGTTCTAAGCACAGAGCTTCAAAAACCCTGGAAATTTCCTGAGTGTTTTTGTTATGCTAAGGAGGTGACTCAAGACAAAGCTCATAAACGCTTCAGGATGAATGCTAGTCACCAGTAAGACCAACCACATGACTGGAAGTTTGGGACTTTAGGCCAGCCCGACCTTCAGGAGAAAAAAAGTAGGCTTGAACATTCAACCATTCAGATTGTCCTTCAGTTTAATCAATCTTGCCTATTATGTAATGAAACTGTCTGGACATCCTGGCCCAGGGGAGCTTCCTTACTGGTAACATACAGATATACTGGTGGCACGCCCAACTCCACAGGGACAGAGCCTGCACTCCATACCTTGCTCTATCTCTTCATCTGACTGTTCATTTGTAGCCCTTATATATAAATGGCCGTCATAAAAACAACACTTTCTTGAGTTCTGTGAGTCTTTCTAGTGAATTACTGACCCTGGCACAGTTGTGGGAAGCCCTACCAAAACTTGTAGTAGGCAGGCATAAAGAAGTATGGGTGTTTTGGTGACATCCCAAAATTGCAACTGGCCTCTAATGTAGGGTTAGTCTAGTAGTTTAGGACTTTGTCCTAAACCTGTAATGTCTGACTCTAACTTTGGGGAACTTGTGTCAGAACTGAACTGAACTGAATTGCAGGTCACCAATTTGGTGTCAGAGAATTGGTATTGGAACATAGCAACAAAAATTTTTATTTTAAGAATTGTAAACTTTTGGATTTATTTCCATCCTGCCCCCTGCAATATGTAAACAAACAACTTAAACAGTCTTTAAAGAAAATATTTCAGAGTGATGTCAGAACTAGCTGCTTTTTCTAAAAGTATTTTCATCTTAAATAACAAAACAAACAAATAACAGCAATAATTAATACACCTGTAGAATGCATAAGAATAAAAACCATTATATTCAATGCTCTTTATTACAATAATTTTTATATGGGTAAAATTTGAAGCCCAACAGACTTTGATTTAATGGAAAAGCAGGAGCTAAAATGCCGAAAACCCAAAACACTAGGACTTTAAAAATATAAAACATATTGCAGTTGTAACTTTCTGTTTCATTAATGTCTTCTTGAAAGTATCTTTGTTAACTCTACGGTGTTAATTCTGCCATTTAAAATAGAATTTACATTAAATCTTAGATAAAAATAATTCTGCCAATTTTTGCTTTGCAATAAAAGGTGCACTGCCATGAAAAAGTCTGGATTCAAATTAGAGCCCTAATATACAAGACTATACCAAGAGTTAAAAAATCTTTGTAAACATTGGTGAATGCCACGTGTTTTAAAGAATTATCAGTTTAGAGATTGATGAGAAACAGATGATGTACACAGTAAAGTTGCCACAAGGGCTAAGTAAAAGTCCTGGCCACTATTTTTACCAACATTTAATAGCCAACAGTTCTAAAACTTTTGCTAAATTTACTTACTAAAAACTGAGGGAGGTGGAGAGTCACTCATAAAGAAGAAATGCTAAAGATTCAGAGAAAATGTCAGTTTCTTTATGATACAACGCATTTCACAATTAAAATAATTCATCTGGTGGTAAAATCTGAAAAACACATTTTCCAGCACACCTATCCACTTATCATAGTATAGGAAAATAAGTGGATTTCAATTTGGTGATTTAACCTATAGCTTTAAATCTTTAATAAACAAACTTGAAATTCCAAACTTTAATAATGAAAAGGCCATAACTGAAATGATGTCAACCCTGGATATGAATCTCTTACCAACATGATGAAAGCCCCACTTGTAGAGCTGCACTTCTGGTCAGCAGCTGCATTTTTGTTTTAATAAAAGGAGAAAGGGTGCCAGCACACCAATGCGATCCAAGACATGGTTGCTACATAAGCAGTAGGATTAATTGCTTTTCCAGAAAGCTGAAGTAAGCTCTCCTTCCACTGTCCCATCAGGATCAGCTTCCATAAAATGAATGTAATAATATAATGTATTACATACGCCAGTAACCCCTACCAGCAGTATTCAGCTGAACAAAGTCATCCATATTTATATCGATCAATAATAACTTCATTGCTACATATATTTCAGACATCACATTTTAGCTATGTCCTTTAGGCAGAGATAAGGTAGGCTATAAAGAAGCAAAGTGTATTTCCTTACTCCCTAAAGGATCTGCCTGTTTACCTCTAATATCTTCCTTGGCTAATGAGATGAGGAAAAAGAAACAAGTATCAATGATTTTGGAAAAAGAGCTCTACCAATATGAAGGATCTGATTCACAAATATAAGAATAACAGACATTTTAATTGGCACCAGAATGGTCATGCTAACCATAATTAATAGGATTTCATGATTGTTAAGATATGGAGACATCATTTGATTATACCATATATAGCCTTAAGAAGGTACATTTACGATGTGATGTACACTGATAACTTCATAGGCTTGTACTATCCCTTTGGAAGTGAACTTAAAGGAGAAAGTTATTTCTAAATTTAAGAAAAGCACAGAAGGAAGCATGACAAAGGTCATACTCCAGCCAGAAAAAGAACTCTTTTCTTCTGGTTCCATGGTCAGCTATCCACTAAATCATTTGGATTTCCAGACCACAACCTAAATGTACCTTCTGATGGCTATATATGGGATAATCAAATGATCTCCACAAAAGCCATTAATCACTTTAGAAACTACTGAAGAGTCTAAAAAACCATAGATTTAAGTTTGCTTCATAGGTACAAAGGGGAATATTTTTAAAATTCTAGCCTATTTATGAAAATGACACAATATACTATATTCTTTCCTTGGAGCTCTTTTTTTGAAGAAAGAAAACGGCTCTTTCTCTTTAGAGAAGCACATGGATTGTTGTCACTTAATGAAATCTAAACCATCCCAAGAAAACCTCTTTTCTCAAATGGATGATATTTGCTGAAATGATATGACAATAAGTTGGGTCTCTGCTTCAAATCTGGGCCAGAAATAAAAATAATGATATTAAACTAAAAATGTTTAATCTTTCATGCCTTCTTAGTGTGTGTGTGTGTGTGTGTGTGTAGCACTGAAAATAGTCAAGAGCAGAAATCTCTACTTTTACACAGAAATATTCGTGACAGCTTTAGGAACAACAATATTATTTTTAAAGCAAGCTATCAGTTGCTTAAGATATTTTAACAATATCAACCCAGCATTTTCTAAATTCTTAATAATTTTTGTTGTAGCCTTTACCTGCACTGAGAAAAAACATACAATACTATCATCCTCTATTATGATGTCTCTGATGATTTCCAAATGTTTCTTTGCTCTGCAGCAGAAGTATATGATTTCTGATCCAGATGCTTTAAAAAGCAATTCTAACAAAGAAACTTAATCTGAGCTGAACTTGGCACAGATTCTAAAAACCTATAGGATGATGTTTTGGAAGCTGCTCAAACAAAAGCTGAAACAGAAGTATGCATCCACAATCATATACTCCTGGCTGGTAGTAATAAAGGGAGGATACAGACTTTTTCCATAAGTGTGGGTGAATTGAAGTTAATGCTTATAAAATACAAAGTACCAAAACAGTATTTGAAATTGATGTTTCTTTTTTTCAGAGCCAAAACACCCATTTAATTCACAAGATATACATCAAATAATACAAAAATTATACTTACTTTTTTGAAAACTATTCAAGAGCTTTGGTGCCCATAAAAAGTAAGGAATTATTTTTTGTATTATTCAACAAAATTATAGCATGATAGTCTAAAAACATTAACATAGAGAGATGAGGGCACTATGAGCCAACTTCTTCCAGTGAATACAGAATAAGTTGGGTACAAAAATTCCAAGACTTTTTTTGGAGTCCCAGAAGGAGAAGAAGGGGAGAATGGGACAGAAGAAATATTTGAAGAGATAATGCCAGAGAATTTTCCAGAATTAACAAAAGATGCAAGAAGTGCCACTATCCCAGGAACAATAAATACAAAGAAAGGTGTCCTAGAAATATCACAGTAAGTGTTGAGAAACAAAGTCAAAGGAAAAATCTTATAAATAGCCAGAGGAAAGGATGAACTTATGACATTCCAATGAAAACAATGGAAGTCAGAAGACAATAGATTGTTATTTCCAAAACGGTTATAGAAAATAACTACAACATAGAATTCTTTAACCAGCAAAAGCATCCCTTAAAATGAATGTGAAAGAAGATAATTTTTAGAAAACAAGATTTGAAAGAATTCATCAGTGCCAAACAAATACTGAAATACTATTGTATAAAATATAATTAAAATATAATTATATTTATATAATTAAATTATAATTAAAACATAATTACAAAACTTCATTTTGTACTGTGAGACCTTATTAAGCACACTGATTAGTTCCAAGAGTTTTTTTTTTTTAATATTCTTTATCATTTTCTGCACAGGTGATTGTGATGTCTGTGGATAAAAACATTTTTACATGTTTCCTAACAGTCTATATGCTTTACTTTCTTTATCCTTCATTGCACTGCCCAGGGTCTCCAGTACAATGTTGAACAGAAGTGGTGAGAGTAGATATTCTTATTTTGGTCCTGTCGTTAGAGAAAAGCACTTAATTTTTCACCGTAATTAAGTTTATTGCTGGGTGAAGTTACTACTATTATTATTAAAAACTTTTTTACAGCAGTTTTAGAGTCACAGAAAAATTGAGAGGAAGGCACAGAGATTTTCATTACACTTCCTGCCCCCACACAGGCATAGTTTCCCACATTATCAACAACACTCACCAGAGTAGTACATTTGCTACCACTGATGAATCTATAATGACAACACAATGACATGTACCCTTCACTATAACAACAACAGAGTATTTTCATTGCCCTAAAAATCCTCTTGCTCTGTTTATTTATCTGTCTCATCCCAACTCTGGCAGCCACACTGACTGTTTTAGTACATCCAAAGATGCCTTTTCCAGAATGTAATATGCATATTCCAGAATGTAATATGAAGCATTTCCAGATAGGCTTCTTATACTTAGTAATATGAATTTATGTTTTCTCCATGTCTTTCCATGGCTTCTAGCTCTTTTTCCTCTGGTGCTGAATAATCCATTGACTGGATTTATCACAATTTATATAACCATTCATCTACTAAAGGATTTCCTTCAGTATCTTTCTTTGTTACCTCTTGATTGATTCCAAATTTTGGCAATTATGAATAAAACTGCATTCTGGTACAGAATTTGTTTTATTTTATTTTATTTTATTTTGTCTTTTTGCCTTATCTAGGGCCACACCCATGGCATATGGAGGTTCCCAGGCTAGGAGTCTAACAGGAGCTGTAGCTGCTGGCCTTCACCACAGCCACAGCAACGTGGGATCCGAGCCGCGTCTGCGACCTACACCACAGCTCACAGCCGTGTCTGCAACCTACACCACAGCTCACAGCAACACTGGATCCTTAACCCACTGAGCAAGGCCAGGGATCAAACCTGAAACCTCATAGTTCCTAGTCAGATTTGTTAACCACTGAGCCACAACAGGAACTCCATGGTGCAGAATTTGTATGGACTAAAATTTCAACTCCTTTAAGTAAATACCAAGCAGGACAATTGTGGGACTGTACGGTAAGAGTATATTTAATTTTGTAAAAAATTGCCAAACTGTCTTCTAAAGTGGCTGTACAAATTTGCATTCCACCAGCAATGAATTAAGTTCCTATTGCTGCACGTCTTCACAATTGGTGTTATCAGTGTTCCTGATTTTGGCCATTTTGATAGGTGTGTGGTGGTATCTCATTGTTTTAATATTCATTGATATAGAATTTGAGTAGCTTTTTATATGCTTTTTTGCCACCTGTATATCTTCTATGGTGAGGTGTTTGTTAAGGTCTTCGGCCCATTTAAAATTGGGTTGTTTTTCTTCTTGAGTTTTAAGAGTTCCTTGTATATTCTGGATAACAGTCCTTTATCAGATGTGGGCTTTTTTAGGAAAATATTTTACACGAGGCTATGTCTTGTCCTCTCACTCTCTTGATATTGTCTTTCACAGAACATAAGTTTTTATTTTAATGAAGCCTGGCTTTTCAATTATATCTTTCATGGTAGTGCATCAAAAATATCATCACTAGGAGTTCCTGTTGTGGCTTAGCTGAAATGAAACTGGCTAGTATCCACGAAGATGAGGGTTTATCCCTGGCCTCACTCAGTGGGTTAAGGATCCTGCACTGCTTTGAGCTGTGGTATAGGTCTCAGGCACAGCTGGGATCCTGCGTTGCTGTGGCTGTAGAATATGTCGGTGGCTGCAGCTCTGTTTCGGCTCCTAGCCTGGGAACTTCCATATGCCACAAGTGTGTCCCTAAAAAGCAAACATATATAAATATATCTCATCACTGTACTCAAGGTCACCTAGGTTTTCTCTTATGTGATCTTCTAGAAGTTTTATACTTCAGTATCTTATGTTTAGGTCTGTGATCAATTTTGAGTTAATTTTTGTGAAGGATATAAAGACTGTGTCTAGATTCAAGAATGGTTCAACACATGCAGATCAATCAATGTGATAAACAACATTAAATTAACGAAAGATAAAAATCATATGATCATCTCTATAGAAGCCAAAAAAGTATTTGACAAAATTCGATATTCTTTTATTTATGATAAAAACTCAACAAAATAAGGTGTAGGAATATACCTCAACAAAATGATATTAGCTGTATGACAAGCCTACAGCTAATATCACACCCAGTGTGAAAATCTGAAAACTTTTCCTTTAAGATCAGGAAAAAGACAAAGATACTCACTCTCATCTCTAATATTCAGCATAGTACTATAAGTTCTAGTCCAAACAATTAGGCAGGAAAAGGAAATAAAAGGCATCAAATTGGAAAAGAATAAGTAAAATTGCTCTGTTAGCCAATGACATGACCTTCTACATAAAAACCCTAAAGTCTCCATGAAAAAACTGTTAGGGAGTTCCTGCTGTGGTGCAGTGGGTTAATTATCTGGTTTATCTCTATGGCATTGCCAGTTTGATCCATGGCCCAATGCAGTGGATTAAGGATCCATTGCTGTTACACCAGTAGCATTGGCTGAGGATGTGTCTCCAATTGGATCCCTGCTCTGAAAACTTCCATATGCTGCTGGTGCAGTTGAAAAAGAAAAAAAAAGGAAACTGTTAGAACTAATAAATAAATTCAGCAAAATTATAGGACACAAAATCAACATACAAAAATCACTTGTATTTCTATACATGAAAAACAAACTATCGAAGAAAGAAATTAAGAAAACATTGCCAGAAAATAGGTGCAAGTGATGCAACCAACAAGGTTAATCTCCAGTACATAAACAACTCATACAACTCAACAACAACAAAAAAAACAACCAACTGAAAAATGCGCAGAAGCCCTAAATAGACATTTCCCCAAAGAAGACACACAGATAGCCAGTAGGCCCGAGAAAAGATGTCCAACATCACTAATTATTAGAGAAATGCAAATCAAAAATACAAGGTACCACCTCACACTAATCAGAATGGCCATCATTAATAAGTCTACAAATAATAAATGCCAGAGAGAGTGTGAAGAAAAGGGACCCTCCCACACTGCTGTTGGGAATGGAAATTGGTATATCTACTATGGAAAACAGTATGGAGCTTCCTCAGAAAACTAAATATAGAACTACCCTGTAATCCAGTAATCTCTCTCTTGGGCGTATATCCGGTCAAAGCTATAATTCAAAAAGATACACGCATCTCTATGTTCACTGTAGCACTATTCACAATAGCCAAGACATGGAAACAACCTAAATGTCCTTTGACAAAATGAGTGGATTAAGAAGGTGTGGTACAGATATACAATGGAATACTACTCAGTCATAAAAGGAATGAAATAATGCCATTTGCAACAATATGGAGGCAACTAGAGATTATCATACTAAGCGAAGTAAGAAAGACAAATGCCATATGATATCACTGGAATCTAAAATATGGCACAAATTAACCTATCTACAAAACAGAAAACAGACTCACAGACATGGAGAACAGGCGTGTGGTTGCCAAGAGGGAGGGGAGAGGGAGTGGGATGGACTGGTAGTTTGGAGTTAGTAGATGCAAACTACTACATTTATAATGGATAAGTGATAAGGTCCTACTGTATAGCACAGGGAACTGTATCCAATATGTTGGGACAGACCATGACGGAAGATAATGTAAGAAAAGGAATGTATATATGTACGACTGGGTCACTTTGCTGTACAGCAGAAATTGGCACAACACTATAAATCAACTATACTTTAATTTTAAAAATGTAAAAAAAGAAAACATTCCCATTTATAGCAGCATCAAAAGATAAAGTACTTAATAAATTTAACCAAGGACTGAAAGATCTTTACACAGAAAACTATAAAATATTAATGAATGAAACTGAATAAGACCCAAATAAATGGAGAGATATCTGTATGTGGATTAGGAGAGTAATTATTAAATTTTCCATACTATCCAAAGTGACCTACAAATTTATGCAATCCCCATAAAAACTCCAGCAGTATTTTTAAACAGAATTACAAAAAATTATCCTGAAGTTCACATGCAACCATGAAAGGTCCCAAATAGCCAAAGAAATGTTGAGAAAGAAAAACAAAGCTGAAAGCATCACACTTTCTGATTGTAAACTATATTGTGAATCTGCAGTAATCAAAATAGTATGGTACTAGCATAAAATCAGACACAGAGCCCAATGGAAAAGAATGGCGATCTCAGAAATAAACCTGTGTCAACTAATTCTTTGACAAAGGAGCCAAGAATACACAATGGGGAAAGGATGGCCTTTTCAGGAAATGACAGTGGGAAAACTGGATTTCCACATGCAAAAGAATAAAATTGAATCTTTATTTGATATCACACATGAAAATCAACTCAAAATGGGTTAAAGATTCAAATGTATGACCCAAAACTGTAAAAGTCCTAGAAGAAAACATAGAGGAAAATCTCCTTGACATTAGCCTTGGCAAAGAGTTTTTGGATATGACCCCAAAAGTACAGGCAATAAAAGCAAAAATAAATAAGACTTCATCCAGCTAAAAATCTTCTGCATAGAAAGGAAAACAATCATCAGAGTAAAGAGACAACCAATGGGCACAGCGCCCTCCCCCCAAAAAAAAGAGAGATAACAAGTGTTGGAGAGGTTGTAGAGAAAAGGGAACCCCTTGTAGATTATACTGAAAACGTGACTTGGTATAGCCAATATGGAAAACAGTACGGAAGTCCCTTAAAAAAATTAAAAATAGAACTACCATGTGGAGTAATCCTGCTTCTGGGTATATATCTAAAGGAAATGAAATCACTACCTTGAAGAAATGTGCCTACTCTCAAGTTCATTGCAGTATTATTTACAATAGCCAAGATATGAAAACAATCTAAGTGTTGTCAATGAATGAATGGATAAAGGAAATGTGGTGTGTATGTGTATGTGTGTATATATACATATTTTACAAATGTGATTCAAAATATCATTCAGCCTAAAAAAGGAAGAAATCCTGTCATTTGCAAAAACATGGATGAAACTAAAGGGCACCATTAAGCTGAGTGAAATAAGACAGGCACAAAAGACAAATACTTATACGTGGAATCTAAAAAATCTAATTCATTGAATCAGAAAGTAAAACGGTGGTTATCAGGGGTGGCCAGGGGGAAGTGAGGAAATGAGGGATGTTGATCAAAGGGTACATACTTTAAGTCATAAGATAAATTCTAGAGACCTAATGTACAACCTACTGACTATGGTTAACAATAACATATTGCATACTTGAAATTAGCTAAGAGAGCAGATCTTTTTTTTTTTTTTTTGCTTTTTAGGGCCGCACCCGTGACATATGGAAGTTCCCAGGCTAGGGGTCAAATCAGATCCACAGCTGCCAGCCTGTGCCACAGCCACAGCAACACAGGATCCGAGCCACATCTGTGACCTACACCACAGCTCACAGCAACACCAGATCTTTAACGTGCTGAACAAAGCCAGGGATCAAACCCACGTCTCCATGGATCCTAGTCGGATTCGTTAACTGCTGATCCACGAAGGGAATTCCAAAAGAACAGATCTTAATTGTCTCACCACACACACAAAAAAGGTAACTACGGGAGGTGATGGATATATTAATTAGGTTGATGGTGGTAATCATTTCATAATGTATCAAATATCAAAATATTCATCTTAAACACATATAATTTTTGTTAGTTATACTTCAGTGGAGCTGGAAAAAATCTCAGATGCACTGTAAATCTAAATGACAGGAGTAAAAAAACACAAGTACTAGATAAATTTTTTAAGGTGAATATTTTCATTCAAATAGATACAATCAGGGAGTTCCCATCGTGGCTCAGTGGTTAATGAATCTGACTAGGAACCATAAGGTTGTGGGTTCGATCCCTGGCCTCTCTCAATGGGTTAAGGATCTGGTGTTGCCGTGAGCTGTGGTGTAGGTTGCAGATGTGGCTCGGATCCCGCGTTGCTGTGGCTGTGGCGTAGGCCAGAGGAGAGGCTACAGCTCCAACTAGACCCCCAGCCTGGGAACCGCCATATGCGGTGACTGTGGCCCTAGAAAAGGCAAAAAAAAATACAATCAAAATAAATTTTACAGCCTATAAAATTGCTTTACTTATAAAATGACAATAACTCACTTTTAATATAATTTGCAATTTATGAATGTGAGAGGATTCAATTCCCTAAAAATATATAAATAAAATAATAGGTATTCTTTCCTAAAACTCACTGGTCATAAAATATGAAAGAAAATCAACTAATTCCATCTATTCAAAACATTTAAAGCAGATTATAAAGCTAAGTCCACCTGAACCCTTCACGGGTGAGGATGTGAGGATTTCATTTCAAAGGCTGCAATAATTTCATTTGTGGCCAAGTCTCAGCTCCAGGAGCAGACAGATTATCAAAGACATTCAGAGATCAGTATGAAGTACAGTCTACATAAACCAATTATTATGAAATTGTCAGATCACAGATGACAGCCAATTTCATGCACTTCATAGCCACTGAATTTATGTAATCACAACAGTAATAGAAACTGGAGAAGAAAGATGCCATTACATCTCATTTGGGAAATAAAAATCTTTAGATATTTTACAAATAAAATTCTGTGGGTCAGCAAATAATATTTTAAGAAAAAATATGTTGTAGGAAAATGTAGATTTATAAAGATATTGTTTAAAAATTATACTTTCATGAGTTTTGTTTTGCTTCTTTCTATCTCATTGATTCATTTTAAGAGAAAACTAACATGTAAGTTTTAACTGGATCATTTCATTAATAAAAGTGGATGATAAAATATATCAAGGTAGAAGAGAAATGCTTATACATTTCTCACTTTTGTGCTACTTTTAACTCACGGATTCTGAATGGTATTGTATAATGTATACAAAAGAAAACCGTTTAATAAACATAATTAGCAATTATTTCATGCATCCTTCAATACAAAAGTCTGTTACAAACTAAGGAATTCACATCAGCTTTTCCTAAGACTGTTATTTGTAGTATATTTACAATAATAAGACCCAATCTATTAGAAAACAAGTAAAGGACAAATTAATAAGGTCATCATTTTGGTCTAATGATGCTTAATGCAGTTTTAGCAATCTGCTCAAGACAAAAGGTGGCCACTCAGACATAGCCAATTATGCATTTGTGTGGCAGATGAAATCTTTAATGATGAATCTGATTAACATTCAACAATAAACGTGCAGGCTAAGAAAATGACCAAGCTATCTCCTGAGAACATCAACTAAGGCTTTGTTCAGATTGAGGTCAGACTGGTATTCCAGAAAGGCGCATTAAGATAAAAGTTTATCAATTGTGTTAACATGGATCCCCCTAAAAAAACACAAAATCCCTATTACACAAAGGTTACCCTTTTAACAGCTGACTTGTCTGATCAGTTAGTAAAATAATAGACCAAACTTCTTTATGAGTTGCATGTATTTAATTTTTTAGGGAAGTTTCAAATCAATTTGGTTTGATCTCCAAACACTGAAAACATGAGAAAATTATGACAAAGGAGATTTAGCAGTCCCATTGCTTAAGCTTTTCTACCAGTGATCCTTTCTGAGCAAAACCTGAAGGGATTCTGTTTCACACAGACTTATATTCCTAAAATGCCTTGGATCCAATAGGATTTGATAATTGTTTCCTATCTAAATAAGCATTCATTAATAAAATATGAAATAGGTTAGATGAAGATATCGCAAATTGTATTTTTAAAAATGCTTCATTCAAGAATAGCATACCTATAGAAAAGTACACAAATAACAAACACTCAATGGATTTTCACAAAGTGAGCACACCCACTGACCAATAAGAAGATTAAAAAACTAACCATCAAGAAACAGCATCCTGGAGTTCTCGTCATGGCTCAGTGGTTAACGAATCCGACTAGGAACCATGAGATTCAATCCCTGGCCTCGCTCAGTGGGTTAAGGATCCAGCATTGCTGTGAGCGGTGGTGTAGGTCATAGATGTGGCTCAAATCTGGCATTGCCATGGCTGTGGCATAGGCCGGCAGCTACAGCTCCAATTAGACCCTTAGCCTGGGAACCTCCATATGCCGCGGGTGCAGCCCTAAAAAAGTCAAAAAGGAAAAAAAAAGAAAAGAAACAGCATCCTGAGTTCCTGCTGTGGAAGTGGCAACATCTCTGCAGGTTCAATTCCCTGCCTGGCACACTGGATTAAAGGATCCAGCACTGCTGCAGCTGAAGCATAGTCCAAACTGTCGCTTGGATCTGATCCCTGGCCCGGGATCCCTGGCTCCATATGCCACTTTCTCCATATGAAGAAAAAAAAAGGGAAAAAAAGAAATAGAATCCTAAGAGTTCCCTGGTGGCTCAACAGGGTAAGGATCCAGTTTTGTCACTGCTGTGGCTCTGGTTATAACTGTGGCTTTGGTTTGATCCCTGGGAACATCTGTATGACTGAGAATATCTGCATGCTGTGGGCATGGCAAAAAAAGGGGGGGGGGTGGGGAGAAACAGCATCCTAAAGGGCCCTTCTAGATCTCTTCCTTCCAGTCCACTAACCCGACTTTAAACTTCATATATGAATTTGGCCTGTTTTTGAACTTGAGTCTAGCTTTTGATCTCAACATTATGTTGTGAAATTCTTCAATGTTTTTGAGCATGGTTATAATTCAGTCAGTTTGTGCAAACATACCAGACAGTACTGGTACTGATAAATTTTGTATTATTTATCCATTATATTACTATTGCCACTTTATAGCTATAATGAAATGTGCAGCTACGAATAATCTTGTACATGTCTTTCAGTGAACATATATATGCAGATATATAAAAGTATTGCTGGGGCTTAGGATATATATATATTCAATTTTATTATGCACTGTGAAACAGTTTATACCAATTCACATTCCCATTAACAGTATCATGAGAATCTGGCTGTTCTACACTCTTGCCAATCCTTAACATCTTCTGCCTTCATTTAAGCCATTCTAGCAGGCATATAGTGGTGCATTATGGCTTTAATTTGCATTTGCCTGATAATGAGGCACACATATTTATTGGCCATACGAATACCCTCTTTTTGTGAGGTACCTGTTCAAGTATTTCATATACATTTTGCCTTCCAAGACAAACTGCAACATCTCCTGAAAGTGGTTATTCCATGTAAATAAGATCCGAGTTTTTTATTCTATTTTTAAATTATGAAAGGAATTGAAATACATAACCATGTTTAAGTTTCTGAGCTTATAGTGAAGCTGAAAAACAATAAAAAAATCACTACTGAAGGAAGCTAAAGAATCAACTCATTATAATTATGGAAAAGGAAGATATCAAGTATTTATCCTGACTTTCCTATTTATTTAGTCTTCTTTTTAGGGCTGCACCCACGGCATGTGGAGGTTCCCAGGCAGGAGGTCAAATTGGAGCTGTAGCTGCTGGCCTACACCACACCCACAGCAACACCAGATCTGAGCTGCGTCTGCCTGCGGCCTACACCACAGCTCATGGCAATGCAAGATTGTTAACCTTTTCAGCAAGGCCAGGAATTGAACTGTGTTCTCATGGATGCTAGTCAGATTCGTTTCCACCAAGCCATGATGGGAACTCCCTGACATTCCTATTTAAACTATACCTCTAAGTAACTAAACAGCACACGGGGAGAAATTCTTTCTAAAAGTACTTTGTATAATAACTGAATGAGGGAAGATAGCATTGGAATACCATTATTCTGCAAACCCTAATCAATTAGTGGTCCTGGATGCTGAGTATCAATGGCTTTTGACATCAAAAGAGAGATACATAGGCATACACTTCTTGATGGAAGAATACAATACTACCTATGAAGTATATCCTGGGGAAAAAATTACTAGGTATACTAAAAGGCAAAACAATTTTTTTTGAAGATACAAAGCATTAAAATCAGATTCAGATATGGCAGAGGTATTGAAATTATCATACTGAGAAATTAAAACATATGTAATAAATAAGCTAATAATGGAAAAAGTGGACAGCATGCAAGAATGGATAGATAATGTAAGCAGAGAAATGGAAATTCTAAAAAATAACCTAAAGTAAAAGCTAGAAATTAAAAGCATTGTAATAAAAATAAAGAATGCCTTGATGGGATCATTAGTAGCTTGGGGCCGCACGTCAGGAAAGAATCAGTGAGTTTGAAGAAACGTCAACAGAAACTTCAAGAAGTGAAATTCAAAGAGAAAAAAAAAGAAAGAGAACAGAATATCTAAGAAATGTGCAATTACAATTACAAAGAGTGTAACTTAGATGTAATAAGAAGAGCAGGAGAAAAAAGAAAGGAATAAATGCTTGAAAAAATAACTGATGATTTCCCAAAATAAATGATAAACATCAAACCAGTGATTCAGGAAGCTCATAAACTACAAAGAGGAAAATTCCACAAATCATACCATATTCAAACTTTAGAAAAACAGTGACAAAGGGAAAATCTTCAAAGAAGCCAGAGAAAGAAAACACATGACCTATAGAAAAAGAAAGATAATAATTATGGTGTACTTCTCTTCAGGAAATATGCAGGCAAGTGATATATTTAAAGTTGAAAGAAAAAGTAACCAACCCAGAATTCTGTATCTAGCTAATTTATTCTTCAAAAGCGAAGAAGAAATAAATACCTTTTCACACAAACAAAAATTGAGGGAATTTATTGCCAGCAGACAACTTACACGCCTTGAAAGAAAAGTTAGAAGAAAGTCTACAGAAAAAAAGGAAAAAACTTTTGCTCAGTGATACGGGCTAAATTCTGTTCCCCTCAAAATTCATGTTTTCTCATATTTTTTGAACTATATGCTCCATGCTTGCTCTGAAGATTACAATTAGCACCTTAAAACTATTCCAGATTAACAGTATCTTAATTTTAATAGTATACACCACCTTTTCTCTGATATCATCATTGCCTCCTCCTTTGTATTATTACTGCCACTCTATTTACACCTTTTTTTTTTCTGGTCACCATGGCATATGGAAGGAAGTTCCCAAGCCAGGGATCAAATTCGAGCGAGACCTGTGACGTATACCACTGCTGCAGCAAGGCTGGATCCTTAACCCACTGTGTCAGCCAGGGATCACACTGGCAACTCCACAGAGACAAACTGGATTATTAACCCACTGTGCCACAGTGGGAACTCCTCAATTGCCATCTTTAATATAAGCTCATCAACAGTTTTACAATTATTATTTTATGTTGTTATTGAAAAGAGGTAGATAAAAAGGATTATGAACTAACTTACATTTACATTGTCACATGTATTTATTTCTGTGGTTATTTTTACCAGTACTCTATTTCTTCATGAGGATTTGAGTTACTTAACAGCCAGTGTTTTTTCATTTAGTCTGAAGGACTGACAGAACATTATAAATCAACTATAATAAGAATTTTTAATAAAAGAACATCTGGTACATATATACAAGATGTGCACATATATACATATTCAGCCATAAAAAAAACAGAATAATGCCATTTGCAGCAACATGGATGAAACTAGAGTCTCTCATACTAAGTGAAGTAAGTCAGAAAGAGAAAGACAAATACCATATGATATCACATATCTGGAATCTAATATACGGCACAAATGAACCTATCTACAGAAAAGAAAAACTCATGGACATGGAGAACAGACTTATGGTTGCCAATGGGGAGGAGGATGGAGTGGGATGGACTGGGAGTTGGGGTTAGTAGATGCAAACCAGCATCTGGAGTGGATAAGTAATGAGATTCTGCTGTATAGCACAGGGAACTATATCTAGTCACTTGTGATGGAACATGACGGAGGACAGCATGAGAAAAAGAATATATATATACATATATATATATTCTTTTTCTCATGCTGTCTCATGCTGTATATATTTATATATATGTATATACATATATATATAAATAAATGATCGCTTTAGAGAGGAAATTGCCATAACATTGTAAATCAACTATAATAAAATTTTTTTAAATGAAAATTATCTTGATTTTATTTTTTCAGTTGTTTCCTCATCAGACAGAAGTTATTTTAATCATGACTCTCACTGCAAGTACATATTGTTTCACAAAAAATCAGGAGTTGCATTCTTAAACATATAGTTATATACTCATTAAGAAAGATTTGAAGTTATTAGTTTGAAATTTTGGAGTTAGTGTGCAAGCTTAAGATTAAAATAGAAATGTACTAAAAGAATTGCAGAACAACAAATAAGTAGAAAATTAACTCACTAGAGAAAATACTACCCAAATTTGAATCGAGCAATTATTTAAAATAATTACTAAAACATTTAGACGATCAATTATAATATACTTGCTTAATCCTTTCACTAAAGATTACAAAAAGTATATGAATGGTTTCTCAAATATACTAAAGGTATCTTCTGAAGAATCTAAAAGTTTGCAAAGATAAATGCTAAGGATAACAACACCAACATTTCTAAAGCTGCAACCAAATATGAGTGGAGGATGAATTAAAAAGAGCACTTTAAAATCATTTATTTAAAACTCTTTTTCTTTCATTAATATACACATATAAAACAAATGGAGAAATGTGAAAGAAGGCAGGTTTTTACCAGTTCCCTATAGGACTATTACATTTGTTGATCTTTGAATGCAACTCAAGATTTTTGGTTCATCCTGCTTTAGGGATATCACCATGGCAGTGTCATGGTGATCCCAGGGTATAACTAATTCTTAGGCATAAGTGCTGTCTTAACTGAGGAAGATATGTATGTTTTGGATTCACACAATGTCCTAATAGTTGCCAAATAGAGTGCAAGTGCTTGCTTTAACATTTGGGACTTTTTTCCTTCAGATATTCTGTTGTTGAAAAACTTTTAGTTTTCTAATGTTGCTTCTACTGAAGTAAAGTCTTCAAGCTATATATATGTAGGTCTATCATCAATTGTGAAAACATTCCTAACTTTTCTATTGGTTATACCACCTAAACGCAGGCAAACTATTTTTAAAGTGTAATGTGATTTTAATTGATGTGGTATTTAAGGAGCACTAGTATGCAAGTCCTAATTTAGCATAAATAGGAAAAAAAGAGAGAGAGAAAGGTCATAAATAGGCATATATGAGAGAAATAAGTCAATAAGCAAAAAAGATTTACAGAATATTTAAAAAATTAATATTCAGTGGGTGTTTTGAAGACAAAAGGGAAAAGGGAGATTTTATGAACTATAAATCAGAGAAAGTGTAGTTTACATGGTAATAAAAATATGTATCTTCTAAAAACTACAACCAAATGCCGAGCAACCTTCAACCAAATGGACTGTAAACGTCCAAAAAAGATATTCTACTCCAGAAGACAAAGAGGAGACCACATCAAGAGGGTCCTGCCCTCTCCCTGCACTCTGCCTGGGGGAGACCTGATCTCTTTCCTTTCTCAGATGCCTCCAAAACGAGCCCAAGCACTAGAATAACCTGACCTCTGGTGACTATGGGGCAGGAGAGCGTCCCAAGCATCGTGGAGCAGGGACCCCGATGGCCTGTAGGCGGCCCCGTGATCATTGCTCTAAGCTCAGACCTTCCCGTGGGCCACAGCTCTACGCCACCTCTCACCATCACTTTACTGAGACGGCCTGGAAACCTCTGCCTCACTCTTTTTCCAGCCTCTGAAGCATATACAATCACGGCCCGACAATCTTCTCTTGAAGTCCTACTGACTTTTGTATGAGACAAAGAGATTAGCTTTAAAATAAGGCCAAGCACGGCCCCCGAGTATCCTATGATGACCCCATGCAGCGGACAAAATACAAACTTCTCTAGGGCAACCGCAATGAGAATCATAATATAAACACAGCACTCGCTACAATCATGTTTCTGAGGTCACGTGTGTGTCTGCTTTGCTAACATAGCACCTCTGGGCTCATCATGCTTCCTGCCGATGCCCCGTACCCTGAGGAATGCCACAGAACAATGGGGAAGAGGTTGAGAAGGAAAAGAGGCAAGGAGGCCTGTGTCATGAGGCCAGCGGCGTGGAGCCAGGCCAGAGATTCATCTGGGGCCTCCAGGGCCCCTCCCCTTCCACTGTCCCAAAAGAGCCGGCTGGGGGCCACGGTGCAGAGAAGCTCCGCCTGTCCGTGGGCCCTCTGCAGCTCATCTCATCTGGGAAAGGAGACCTGAAAGCTCCCGGCTCTAAGCGTCTACAGAAGGCACAGAAAGCACCTCCGATGCCTTTTGGCTTAACCATTAGAGGCAGAAAGTCAAAAGGCTTGACACTCCCTGTCCCTCAAGCCGACTAAGGTAGGAAAATACACGTTGATGTCAGACGCAGGCTGGACCGGTACAGGGGATGCTGGGAGCTCCCTGTGCCCACAGCAGTCCTGGAGGATCTTGGTGAAGGAGCCAAGTATATACACGAGGGGTTCTTGGTGCCCCCCCCAACCAGTCCCCAAGGGCTGCTGATCTTTTCTGGTAGTTTTCATCTTTGACAAATATCATGGCAGTAAAAAAATTAAAAATGAAAAAAAAATATATATCTTCTACAAGCTATTAAGTTACATGTGACGTATCTGGGTTAAAAATTTTAACATCTCTAAAGAACATCTCATTTTCATCAATAAGCTGCCAACAATAGCTATAAAACCCACCTTCAGCAAAGCCAAAAACAAGAGAAATAATCTTTAATTTGTACAGCATGCATTTGCATCCATAGTCATTTCAGATTTTAAATTCTCAACTATCTTCAGTATTTAAAAAGAATCATTATATTAAAACAAGCAAAAAATATCTGAATTTTTTTTGAGCTACTATTAGGTAAGATTAAGCAAAAGAATAAAAAGTAAGTTATCACTCAGTAACGCAGGTGATGGCTATGTTCAGTTGACATATATGTGATAAAATTTCCTAATTCATGAATAAAGTGTGTATAGCCATATCTATAAATAAAAAGACATATTTGAAATCTAACCCTCCTGTATTAATTTTGTATCCGGCAAGACAATGGAACAAAACCTTGTTATAAAATCTTTATTACATTTCCAATAGGGAAGAGTAAATTAAAAAAATAAAATACATAACCCTGCCAGAACTTTTCAATGTTCCCATACTACCAATTTTACCTTCCTTGGAAGAAAGACAAGCTCTATTTTTTTTTCCCACAGAGAAGTATTAATTGTAAGGCATAACTCACTAGCCCACCAAGGAATAGTACTTAACTATGCTCTTCCTGTGAGCATTCAATTAACTGTATGCTTATAAATGGCATTTCCTCTGAATGTGTATTGAAACTCACCTTATAAAATCCACAGCAGTAGAGCATTTCTTGTTGCTAAGGGACCATGATACCATTTCATGATGCTAAAACAGGAATATTATAGTTTAAATTGTTCATATACCTAACCACCATCAGACAATTTAAATACTAAAACGGTAAATGTTCTAACTTCTAATTATGTTATTTAATGTTGGGATAATGAATGATCCTATTCTTTTTTAATAACCAAAGATTTCTAAAGTAATAGCAATAATAGTAAACTAGAGTAATAATAATATAACATCATTATCATTATGATTATTGCTGCATGAGCTTTTGCATCATTCCAGGCACCATTCTAAGTGATTTATAGGAATTAACTCATTTAATCCTTATAACAACTCTATTGGTTAGGTACAATTTTCCCAGTTTTGCACAAAAATAAACTAAAGCACAGAGAAGTTAAGTAACTTGTTCTAGGTCATGGAGTTAATAAAGAGGCAGAAGTAGAATTTGATATCCAACTGGTCTCATTGTAGAGTTCACATTTTTACCTGCCAGACTACATTACACTAAGAAAATATTTTAAAAAATCTTACTACACTTGGTTACCTGGGATTTGTTTTTTTTTAAAGTGATGTTATTTATAGTTCTTTCAAAACATACCTAAGTTTTATTCCTAGAACATATTTAGTGAAAGTACTTCCAACCTCTGATGGAACTGTAAAATTTATAACCAAATTGTTTACATTATTATTATAACTTTGAATCTGCTTGATTTAGGTATGGGCACTGGCAATTTACCTTGAGTTGGAAATCCGAGCCTTATTTTACAAGGCTAATCTTAGGCTCATGTCTTTGTCTCCAATGTATATTTAATCCTGATTAGGCTTAAATGAGCAGATTAAAAAACAAAGAGATAAAACAGAATTACTTTAATGATGCAAATTTTTAAAGTGCAGTTTCACTGCAATATGGAAGCACAGTGTCTACTTTTTCCATGCTGCCATACTAAATGCGCTTTTAGTTTTAGCTTTGATATTTATGGTTTAATGACAAATACTAAGGTTCTAGAATAGTTCATCTTTAGTAGTGTTATCATATCATGTTTTTAGATTTAATTTTTATTAATTATATTTATCCTTGGCAGAGAAGTATAGTTATGCATAAGCAACTCCATATTAAATTACAAGAACAAATGTGTATAAACTTACCCTTGATCCAGCAATGTTTCTAGGGTCACTTATTTCAGCACCAATTAAAGGACATGGGAATAGAGACTCGTTGATACAATTTCTACACTCTAAGCAGCTGGTTAAAGAATTTTCTTTCATATTCCAGATGGCATTTAAAGATAAACCTGTCTCCATGCCTGCAAAAAATTTTAAAAGGCCTTTCATAAACCCTAAACTACCAGATTCAGCATCTCAATTTCACTTATAAAGGTCTAATAGAAAGTGAACTCTATGTTAAGACTGGATAAAGTTTTTGAAAATCATTAGCTTATTTCTTTTAAAAAGGAAAATTTTAACTTTAACAATCTTTAGTCTAACATATAATATAGAAAATAAGCTTAAAACAAAGAGTCATAGCTTACATTAGCTAATGCCTATTATGTAAATTCATTATTTAATTTTACTCTCATAGCAATACTGAGGTAAAGATCATTGTCCTCATTTTCTGGATAAGGAAACTGAGTTTCAGGGAGTGTAAGTTGAACTTAGAAAACAGTAGGCTGGGATTTTAAGTGTCCAAATTCAAAACTCATGCTTCAATCCCTCTGGCTTAGTGCCCTCCTAAGAATCAAAACTGTTTTCTTTTCTTTCTTTCTTTTTTTTGTCTTTTTGGTCACTGCTGTGGCATATGGAGGTTCCCAGGCTAGGGGCTGAATCAGGGCTGTAGCCAATGGCCTATGCCACAGCCACAGCAACACAGGATCCTTAAGCCACTGAGTGAGGCCAGGTATTGAACCTGCAACCTCGTGATTACTAGTCGGGTTCATTAACCATTGAGCCATGACAGGAACTCCCCAAAATTGTTTTCAAGAGAAAAATGTAATTCTTTGTTTTCAAATAAAACCATGCATAATTGAGATCACTATGAACAAATCTCTATATTCTGCAATAAAAAGTCAGTTTATATTAATTAAACATGAAACGGTACCTTAAAAAATCTTAACACCAGTTAGTTTTAAAATAGAAATTTGATTATCACATAAAAATATGAGAGTGTAATATTCCCCATTATAGGAGCTATAATACAAAGTACATAAAATACATGAAGGTTCATATTCTAAGAGAAGGCTATTTTTAAAAGAAAATTATTTTAAATGCAAATATTTCCTCAGCTATTAGAAACAGCAAGGTAATTTTGCTAAAGCTTCTACACTGTAACGTGTCTGTGGGAGTAGTACTGTTCCTTTTATAGAATATTTACAACCATAATAGATATCACCATTACACACATTATTCAAGACAAAAAGTTTCTCCATATTCTTTGTTTGAACAATCTACCAAACAAATCTCAAATATGCAAGGACAATCTTCTTCATGTTGCACTGCCTTCTTATAAAGTGAGTAAAATCCCAAGCTTTCATGAAGAAAGTGAAAGCTCCAGGTGTTAAATGAGCACTCACTATCTCGGGTAGCGAGTACCCAAGCACCCAATGGTGCTGTACAACAGAGCTATTCAGTTATGGCAGAGAGAAGACAAGAGATCAAGAGAGAACCTCTCCTACACACTCCACTCTCCCGGTCTCTTTGGGGATTGAATTACATTATTACATTTGTGCCTGGAAGTCACCCTTAAAAGAGGGTAGAAACTCCGGAGTTCCCATCGTGGCACAGTGGAAACGAATCTGACTAGGGACCATGAGGTTGCGGGTTTGACGCCTAGCCTGGGAATGTCCATGTGCCACAGGTGCGGCCCTAAAAAGTCAAAAGCCAAATAAATAAATAAATCTAGGAGTTGTTTAAAAAAAAAAAAAAGAGGGTAGAAACTCAGAAGGGAGGATGTAGCTAAGACAAAAAATTAACAGCACAGCCTTTTACTTCAAGCTCAGGGGTACACAGGTGAAATGGGAAGACTCTGTATAACCATATGAATCTATACAGAGTTGTGGTTCTCAAAAAAACTTTAACAGTCTTCCATATTGCACTAAGCCAAAAAGTTCTTAACAACCACATATTCATTTTTTGATAAATGAGTACATTCCCACAAGAAAGAATTTTCAATTCCAGAAAAAATATTGAAATTGGTCAAAGTTGCAAAGTACTAAAGGGAACGTTATTAGAACCATATGATCTGACCATATGTTTCTGCAGACATTTGTAACCAAAGTAAATATTCAGACTTGTCATGAATAGTTCACCTTTGAAGGGGTAGCAGTAGGGAAAATCCCAAGTTATAGTTTTAAGTGTCTTTTATGCGTAAGTATTGAATGAATGGATATTATCACAGAACTTATGACCCTCAGATTTTAAATGGGAAGAAAAGAGTTTAGATGAATCCGCTGATGTTGAAAATGGGGAAATGCTTGGGTTATTTGAAGTCTAGATTTTGGAATAAAAGTAATATGCTTCTCCCTGGCCATACTGCTTCTAGGAATGAGTGGAGTTTAGGATTATTTCTGGGTGAGTGCAGGGCCTGGGATAAATCATAATGTGTGGCCTAGTCCCTTCTATCCAACATTAAAAACAGGTATTGGCAGAATAAAAACGAGCATGATGAACAGCCGTGAAAGTGGCCAGGAAATTGTAAAAGCACAGTAAGCAACTCGAGACTTATTTATTCAAAAGAAAAAGGACTTGGGTTATAGGTCATTTGTTTGTATGCAATAAGCATCCATTCCATTGTTCTTCAGGAAGAGCTGGTGAAACCCAGTCTCCTTTATCCTGTAGGTGCCTTCCATGAGTTACTGCCCATCCTTTACCCAGGTCAAGCCTGCCAAAGCTTGCATGAGATCCAGATTTGTATGCCTTGGGGATATTTGGGGGCAGTCATTAACTGACCCAGATAGATAGATGTCTCATCTGTCCCAAAGTGGCATTTCTTACTTATATCTTTTTGTTTTGTTTGCTTTTTAGGGCCACAACGGAGGCATATGGAAGTTCCCAGGCTAGGGTTCGAACTGGAGCTAGAGCTGCCGACCTACGCCACAGCCATAGCAATGCAGGATCCAAGCCATGTCTGTGACCTATACCACAGCTCACGCCAGATCCTTAACCCACTGAGCAAGACCAGGGATTGAACCAGCAATCTCATGGTGCCTAGTCAGAGTCATTTCTGCTGCACCACAATGGGAACTCCATATCTTTTTGTTTTGAACAGTTTGAGAATCTGTTTGATTTTTTTTCTCTCTACTGAAATTCCTCAGACATTGGGACAGATTTTAAAAAGTGATTTAAAAATTGCTTTTCATTTTAGAAATCACATGAAAATAAAAAAGGTGCCTTACTTACATGTGAAGACTTTCAAAAACAACAAAGAAGCAACGTAGTCAGTAGGTAAACTTACTTTCATTATTCACTGAAGTTTGATAAACCATTAATGTGACTTTTAATTGGCTAAGTGCTACAATGTCATAGGTGACATAATTTTTTTTCTTCTGATCTGTACTCGACTCAGTTAAGCAATGGAAAAGGGATTTTGTGCAATTTAATTTTTTTTTTTTTTTAAGGCCGCACCTGTGGTAATATGAAAGTTCGTAGGCTAGGGGTTGAATTGGAGCTACAGTTGCTGGCCTACACCACAGCTACAACACCAGATCCAAGCCACGTCTGTGGCCTACACCACAGTTCATGGCAAACCTGGATCCTGACTCACTGAACAAAGCCCGGGATTGGACCAGCATCCTCATAGATACTAGTTGGATTTGCTTTCCCTGCACCACAACGGGAACTCCCTGTGCAATTTAACATTCAAAAAGAGCCTTTGGATTTTTAGCAGCACGGTATTCTTAGAAAAAGCTTTAAAGAAAAATTCCTAAGGAGAAAATAAGGTGAAAAAGATTTAGGAATGGCATATCATACTAACAATTATATCAGTTTCCTAAAAAAACATACTACTGGATACAGTGATTTATTAAGGTGTTAATAAATTGACTAAGTATTTATTAGTCAATCAGAAGACAACTCAATGGAGAGTTATTGCACATACTGGTAACAATAAAACACATAAGTGTATTATCACTAACAATTACTGCTTCTCATAAAAAAAAAACTCTATTGTAAGATGAAGTCCAAAGAATATGACTGAGTGGCTTCATAACCTTTCTCTTAGAATGCCTTGAGAAAGAGGCTAAATTAATATGAACTAAAGCACATTAAAAACAGTGTGGCATGTTACTTCTATCAATGGCCTTGGTCTACTTTCCAGAATAATTTCACATTTTTATAATATTAAATGAAGATACATTAACGTCCATTAAGGAGTATAAGCTTTTTGAGGACAGAAACCGTTCTGGAGCATAGTATACTGTTTGACACATAGTAGGTTCTTAGTAAGCATTTTTCTATCAAAAGGAATGTCCTCAAAACAACCCAAAAAGCTTAACACTGCCTTAGGTAACATAGCTAACTAGTGACATTGAAGTCAGAACTAGTACCTAGGTGTCTTAACTTTCAAATTCCAGGTTCTTAACACCTTACCAGCATACCTAATACCAAAGCCTCAGTTTCTTGATGTCAGCTCTTGTGATTTCACCTCCATTCATCCACCCACTTCCATTGATTCTACCCAACTCCATTCCTTCTTCTACACCTATTTCCTCAGTTTTCTCACAGCTTATCAGCCTCTTTCAGTCCTCACGTCCTTACTTCCAAGTTTGGACTTCATAGTCAGTCACTGGAACTAGTCTCTTGCTTGTGTCTAGAACTCCTATCCACCTTTGTCTATCCCAGACCTGCAAGGTCCCCAAACCTTTGCTGTTACTACACTGCAAAGTTGAGCACTGCTGAAGTTTGTATGGTAGTGTTGGACTGGTGACTTTACAATGTTATGGCTTCTAGTGAAGATTGGATTCTCAGCAATGCTTTTCAACTCGTGTATTTTCCCTGACTAGTTCCACTTTCCCCTAACTCACTGGTAACTGGACTAAACTTAAGTGTTGCTTCTTTTCTCAGCACAGCTCCCTTCCCAGTTGATATGCTTCCTCTGGATAATCTTACTCTTTCGAACTGTGTGCTAATGATTCCTGATTCATCATCCTGCTGATGGATCAACATCTTGGTGTCCCATACATTGTCTCAAACTCAATTTGTATAAAACAATTCTGTTCTGAAATCTGCTCTTCCTGTTTCAGTTTGTGGCACCATCACCCAATTTTCCAATCCTTTATTTATTTATTTATTTATGGCCACACCTGTGGCAGCTGGAAGTTCCCAGGCTAGGGGTCGAATCAGAGCTGCAGCTGCTGGCCTACACCACAGCCACTGCAACACTGGATCTGAGCCATATCTGTGACTTACCCAGCAGCTTCCTACAATGCCAGAACCTTGACCCACTGAACGAGGCCAGGGATCAAACCCACATCCTCATGGACACTATGTTGGGGTTCTTAACCCATTGAGCCCCATTGGGAACTCCTAATTTCTCCAAAGACCGCTATCAAGTCATCCAAGTTTTTGAGTTGAGCAGTACTGGTTACTCACTGGTAACTGGACTAAACTTAAGTGTTGCTCCTTTTCTCAGCCCAGCTCCCTGTCCTCAAAAAGCCTATACTCCTTAATGGACGTTAATGTATCTTCATTTAATACTATAAAATGTTGTGAAATAATTCTGGAAAGTATCCCTTTGAAGTAAGGTTGTGAGGCTTGTTTCAGAATTCTAATTCTATACCTTTCATAGAGAGATTCTGGAGGTCAAAGGTGGAATAAAATCAATACAAAAGTATGAAATTACACCAAAAGAGTGGAAATTGCACCATGACCTTAACTATGGTCTCATTACAATGTTTTATTTTTCATATATATATATATATATATATATATATATATATATATATATATTTGGCTTTTTGCCTTATCTAGGGCCACACCCACGGCATATGGAGATGGAGGTTCCCAGGCTAGCGGTCTAACAGGAGCTGTAGCCGATGGCCTTCGCCACAGCCACAGCAACGTGGGATCCGAGCTGCGTCTGCAACCTACACCACAGCTCATGGCAACACCGGATCCTTAACCCACTGAGCAGGGCCAGGGATCGAACCCTCAACCTCATGGTTCCTAGTCAGATTCGTTAACCACTGAGCCACGACGGGAACTCCTATTTTTCTCATTTATAAAAGTGAGAATAATACCACCTGTGTTGCTGACTTTGGTAGGCTTTGAGAACCAAATGAGCTAATAGTTGTGAAAGCTCCATGATAAAACTACACTACATGCTATACTCTAAGGCACCACAGATGTACTTGTTATATTCTTGCCTTTTTCCCCTTTGGGTAGGTTAACATTCCATAATCCAGAGTAGAGAGACTAAGAGATCTGAAGATAGGAAAAACGGAATATGTTGTTTCAGAAAAAACAGCATATTCTGAAATTCCTCAAGAATATATTTCAACATTTAAGAATTTTCCATTAAAAACTGCCAAGACGTTTTCTGTGTTAAATAGTGTTAGTTTATAGATGCTCTAAATGTAATCACAATTGTGCATTACAGTATGCATATACCCAACAAATGCTGCTTTGCATCTATTATAGTTCCTATCACACGGTTCCATAAGTGTTTACTTATATGTTAACTAGGACGTGAATTCCTAGTAGACAGGTCTTTGCCATACTCATCTTTGGTATCCCTAGGGTATAGTTTAGCTTTTAATACAAAGCTGACTCTCAGAATATGTCAGATGAATAAGTGGATGAATGATTAAATGCCAGGTAATATGAAAAGCTGTCCATATCGTTTAGGGGGTCACAGTGTACCAGAGAGATGGACTTCTGTACAATTAACTGCTATATCATCTAACAAATATTACATTGGGACAAAGGCAGGAAAAATTAACTTTGTCCCAGGGTGAGAATAGGCTTAAAACGTTTACAAAGTATCTGTCATTTGGCTAATCAATTAGTTTATATGAAATTCAATTCATATTTTTGAATCCAATTGTGTCAGAATAGCACTGCTGATGGACATCTCAAACAGAATGCACAAAAATCCAATATTCTTTGTAGCTTAATACACCCTCCTTTGGAAAAAAAGAAAGAGAAAAGACAGTCTCTGGCCCACAACTGAAGGAACAGAGAAGGTACGAGGGATTTAACATTTTTAGGGCAGTAAGAATAAAACGTTCAGAAAGAGAAAGGTCATTAAGAGTCTAGAAAATTGGCAAATGAAACACATTTATGAGAGGCAAGTATCAAAATGGAGATAGAAATACATTATTAAGGAGTTCCCTTTGTGGCTCAGTGGTTAACGAATCCGACTAGGAACCATGAGGTTGCGGGTTCGATCCCTGGCCTTGCTCAGTGGGCTAAGGATCCAGCGTTGCCGTGAGCTGTGGTGCAGGTTGCAGACGCGGCTTGGATCCCACGTTGCCGTGGCTGTGGCATAGGCCGTCGGCTACAGCTCCCGTTAGACCCCTAGCCTGGGAACCTCCACATGCCGAAGGTGCAGCTCTACATAAAGGCAAAAAGACAAAAAAAAAGAAAAGAAATACATTATTAATAGAATGTATCATTCAATTAGTTTAGTCAGTAAATATAAGGTTGGGAGTACAGACTGCCCCTTCCTCCTCCAACAAAAATCCCTCCCTGAGAACACAGAATGTTTTCAGTGCATCTTATGGATTTCAGTGTTTCTCTGATGACATTTTTTTTGTTTGCAACGTGCACATATTTTAAAATATACAAACAAAATGGAAAACATGGAAAATACATTTTCACAATATTTAAGTCTTGCTAGTGAAAGAATAACTACATAGCTCAAAGTGCTTTTCAGCACATGGACCAAATTCTGACAGGTTTATTTGTCCCTTTGAAGGTGCAATTTCAGGATACTGAGATAACAATTACATTAGATGACTGTTTCACTTTCCTAACAACTACCATTTGGATAGCAGTTCAGAATTATTAAGGACTTTCACATATTGTATAGCATCTCATTTAATCTTCACAGTACTTTTCCTAGGTAAAATATTGCTCTTTTTGCCCCCTCAGAAAATAAAGCTGAGGCTTAATGAGGTATGTATGACCAAGGCCACTCAGTAAACAGCAGGGCCAAAACTCAAATCCACTCTTTATTTTTGTTTAAAAAAAATGTATTGAAGTATAGTTGATTTACCATGTTGTCCCAATTCCTGCTGTATAGCAAAGTGACCCAGTCATACCTATCAAATTCATTCTTTTGACCCCCAATTCTATTACCATTTTCCTAATCTGATGTTAAAAAAAAAAGCTTTTATGTACTCGACCTCATTTGATACTCATAATGTTTGATCTGCTTCTTATGAGATTGTTACTTATTAACATTTCACTATGAAAAAACAGAAGTTCAGAGAAGGTTAGTAACTGGCCCAAAGTAAGTTGGCAGGCAGAATGAACTGTTTCCATGCCTCATGGTAACAAACCCCATGTATGCTGCCGGTCAACTTTAAAGATGGGAATGTGGAAATACTGATATATCAACCTACCTTACTCTAATTTAGGTAAACCCATACCAAGGATGGCACAAACTAATTTTTTAACATTTCAATATTTCCTACCACCTCTGTTTTAGGTAATAATTCACCTCCATAAGCAATACAATTCTGACTGGCAAAGTGGATTACTTGGGTCCTTTTACAACAGATACAATAAAAAAGATCAATGTTGAAAAGGATAGTTAATTTTTTTTTTTTTTTTTGGTTTTTAGGGCCATACCTACAGCATATGGACGTTCCCAGGCTAGGGGTTGAATCGGAGCTGCAGCTGCTGGCCTACACCACAGCCCGGGCAACACCAGATTGGAGCTGCGTCTCTGACCTATATACCACAGCTCATGGCCTCCTTAGCTAACTGAGTGAGGCCAGGGATTGAACCCACATCCTCATGGATACTAGTTGGATTTGCTTCTGCTGCATTACAACAGGAACTCCTGATGGTTAACATTTAAATATAAATACAATAACACTAGTTTGAAAGAAAAAGGGAAAATATATCAAGACAAGGATATACTTGACACAAAATAATAATAATCAGTATTTAACATTCTAAATCTTTTCAACTATGTATGTATGAATCATATATAAAAGATGATGGCATCTAACTTAGTTGACATAAATGACATGCCACATATACAATTTGGTACTTTATAATAGCAAGGAGACAAAGGAAACATTTTAACATTTAATTTTGTAAATACTGATATAAAATAATTCAATGTGAAATTATGAAATTTTAGGGAGAAGCAGAATCAAAATCATAAGTTGCTTTTAAAAAGACCAAAATAGGAGTTCCTGTCTTGGTGCAGCGGAAACAAATCCAACTAGGAACCATGAGGTTGCGGGTTCAATCCCTGGCCTTGCTCAGTGGGTTAAGGATCTGGTGTTGCCATGAGCTGTGGTGTAGGTTGCAGACGCAGCTCGGATCCCACGTTGCTGTAGCTGTGGCGTAGGCCAGCAGCTGTAGCTCTGATTAGACCCCTAGCCTGGGAACCTCCACATGCTGTGGGTGCAGTCCTAAAATGACAAAAGACAAGGAAAAAAAAAAAGACCAAAATAGAAAAATACAAATTATAAAGAGTACTAAAATTCTAAACTCATTGTGCTTTGTTAATAGACATTACTTTTAATCTGAATTTACCATTAGATTTTCAAATGTTAATTTCTGGGAGTAGTTCAGGTTCAACTAATTTTTTTTCCTTCTAAAACCCTGAAACTTGTTTATTACAGAGTAGAATTTGGTATAGGACGGGCTGTTTTGGCTCTTGTCCCAAGAGTTTAGTTACTGAATGCATTTCATTATAAGGTGGTTCACCAATAAGGTGATCCACTGGCTCAGATCACATGGATAGTATGACAAGGCCCCACTGCAAAACACAGGAAGCCAGGCAGCTAATGGCCTATCAAATGAAACCTTAAGAAACAAAATGCTTTTTTCATTTCTGTCTTTTTAGGGCCGCACCCACGGCATATGGAGGTTCCCAGGCTAGGGGCTGAATTGAAGCTACAGCTGCCAGCCTACACCACAGCCACTTAGCAACGCTAGATTTGAACTGGGTCTGCAAACTACACCCAGCTCACAGCAACACCAGTTCCTTAAACCCACTAAGCAAGGCCAGGGATGGAACCCCCTTCCTCGTTGGTATTAGTCGGGTTTGTCAACCACTGAGCCATGATGGGCACTCCACTTTTTTTTTTTTTTTTTTTTGGTCTTTTTAGGGCCACACCTGTGGCATGTGGAAGTTTCCAGGCCACAGCAACGTGGGATCTGCAGCCTATACCAGAGCTCATGGCAACACTGGATCCGTGACCCACTGAGCAAGACCAGGGATCGAACCCGCATCCTCATGTATACTAGTTGGGTTCGTTACCACTGAGCCACGACGGGAAAGCCGTGAAAAAGTATTTCAAAAATACTTTTTTGAAAATCGTCTAAGGATTGAGAATCATAAGCCTAGGTCATCTATCTAAATTTCTGTTTCCTGAAGTGATGTTTTTTACCTTATGTTTAATTGCTACACATACTACAGTTTTAGCTTCCTTAGACATTCACTATCTATGTGGTCTTAAATTTATTATTATTAAAAAGTTCAGTATTAATACTGCCTTTCTATTTACAAAAAAATTGACTGCATTTTCCTATGGAAATAAATAAGAGACTACTACCAATTTATAAAAGTCAAAGTAAAATCTCATGTAGTTCATTGATAAATCTGGGGTTAAAAAGATCATTAAGCAAGAATAATTGTGTGGTAATCAAATAAAAAAAAGTCCTCAGAGATTAAAGTGATTACAATAACCAGTCTTTCAAGAGATTTTACAACTGGCATTTTGATTTCATAACGTTTTATAAGAAATCCCAAAGAATTAAATAGTTTGAATGATTTTTACTATAGTAAAATAGTATGACAAAGTCATATTGCAAAAGAAAGTATAGAAAAGCTTTTTGAAAACTTAGTCTTAAATACAAAGACTATAAGAATAAAAACAGTCTTATGTGACCTTAGAAATAATACCAAATTAAAAACCATATAGTAATTAAATACATAGTAGTAACATAAAGAATTATCAGTAATTTACAACATAATTATTAAAAGTTTTAAATGATTCAGGTAAATTCTAAAAGTCAAGTCATGAAACACCTACTCTTTACAGTGTACCTTTCTTCCATGAAGAAAGCCCTTTCTCCAGCTGGTAGATTTTCCTGGTTTGTGGCCTGTATGCTCTATGTATTTTCAGCCCTTAAATAAATTCAGTATTATTTCAGATACATTAAATGAGTAAGGCAATTGACTTGATAAAACAATTTCTATCTTATACCTCCCAAAAGCCTTAAATATAAGTTAGCCAAATTACTTTTCCTTCCTACTATATAAAGATTCTTTGTCCAATTTATCTATTTATCTATCCATCCATCCATCCATCATTATTAGAGAAGGCTTAAAAAGAGCAGATACATGATTGACTTATCAAGTAATAAATGACGACATACCATGTGCCAGACACTCTTTTAAATGCTTTTACATATTTAAACTTTGTAAAACATCTCTTTAAAAAGTATGTTTTCACTAATAAAAATATTCTACCTCATACTCTTTATAAAGGCTAGTACTTTACTTCTTGTAATACCATTATGGTCAAAGCTGTGATCTGAGGAGACTCTATACCTGTTTCAACAGTGATATCATTGTACACAATTTTTGAAACACCTCTTGGAATTACTAAAAGCTTGTGGCACATATCTCTAAGTATTCTCAGTAAATAGAAATGTTTAGCCTTGGAGAGAATTAGATTTTGGAAAGAATAAATTATATCTAGGGAAAGAAATGGTATTTGATACCAAGTTGGATAAGAGTACTAAGATAATGACCAAAAAATAATGTACTTGGTTTTTCTCATGTAGTTTACCAGTTCTTCTAAGGCAATTTTAAAGAGTCAAAAATATCTTAATTGTGGCACTGTTAAAATAAACACCTTGCTTCCCAAGTATGCGTATACTCATACAGTTATTCATTTTACCTTTTCTACAAGTGTTTTGCTTTATTTCAAGCATTTTGCCCAAAAAAAGCAAAAGAAGATTGATTCAGAATAAAATATCAACATATATTTCTTTAAATTATGGATTTTTTAGGCTGAAAGGGATTTGCATGATTTTATACTACTAAATTCCATACTTCACAGATGAAACCAATTCCCCAAAAGGCATGGTAATTGCCAACACGACTTAGCAAATTAGTGGCAGAGCCAAGAATGAAGCCCAAGTCTCCTGTCTACCATCTGGTATTCTTTCTACTACTTGCACTACCCTTTATCTGTGGATCAAGAATTGTACCAAAGAGGAGAAATAGTTTCATCCTTTCAAAACAATTGAGAAATTACCCTTGTAATCCAGTGCTTTTAACTTTTTACTGATCACCTAAGAAAAAGATCTAATACTAGGGCGGACTAAATATATCCCAATATATAGACAAATTCTTTAACTGGTAAATTACCAAGTTAAATATCTTTGAATTATGCGTCGAGTTGTAACATCCAATGCTATAGAAACAAGCTGTATTCAATCTAAACACCATCAAAATGAAGGTAAACACATGCATATATAATAATCACTGTTCCAAATGCATATAAAACATATCTAATTGCTGGGAATTTTGACTTGAAAATAAGAAACCACATCCACAACTCTAACAGCACGTACAATTTCAATTCAGATCACTCAGAAGCAGCCTAAATGTTCATTAAAAGATAACTGTTTTCATAAAAGATCAGTGAGTGTATCTTTGGAATGATGTCAGAGATTCTTAGAAATGCTAGATAATTAACTTGCTGTGCCACAGTGAGAACTCCTGTCAGAGAAGAGCTTCTTTTATAACCATTTTCAATCAGAAGTATAGCTTCAGTCAAAATTTATAGAAAAGTTTAATGAGCCATAGGGAACATTTTTCAGCTAAAGTTACATGCTTGGGTTTACTTATTAAATTTATATTTGAAGTTTTCTATCTTAGCTACATAACTGAAGACATTATGCCAGAACACGTCACTTTTTTCCACAATGGTGATGAAGCTAAATAATCAGAATTGAAAATCTGGAATCCTTCATTGGGCATTTTATAATTTTACATAAATTTGTTTAAAACATGCCTGATTTTGGTTTAACAAACAAAAAAATGTAAAACAATAGCAATTAAAATGCATGTAGTTTTCTTTCTCAACTTTTAATTACTTTTAAGTAGGCACTTTAATACAGGAATAAACTTTTCAAGAAAACCGTTGATTTCTAAAAAATATCTCAGACTGGTCTGAGGTAAAATCTACAGTGAAACATGACTGAGGTGTGACTGGATTAGGTTGCTATTAATTTTTATGCATCAGTATGAAAAAAATGAAGATGATTACAAAATACAAATATTTATGTGAAATTTAAAGTGCCTTAGGAAATTATCTTTCCGATTGATAATTTAATATTGCATTTAGCTAAGGAAGAAAATATTGTTGGAGGAAAATATTTTTTATGAATCACTTTATCTAAACTTGAGAATAGTAAAACTTACATTTCTTAGTATAAAAGGGACTGTAAAAATTTTGATGGATTAAAGTGAAAAATATATCTAAAATAAAAAAAAAACCTATACTGGAGTTCCTGTTTTGGTGCAGTGGAAATGAACCCAACTAGTATCCATGAGGACTTGGGTTCGATCCCTGGCCTCACTCAGTAGGTTAAGGATCTGGTGTTGCAGTGAGCTATGTAGGTTACAGACGGGGCTCAGATCTGGCATTGCCATGGCTGCGATGTGGACAGGCAGCTGTAGCTCGATTCGACCCCTAGTCTGGAAACTTCCATATGCTGCAGGTGTGGCCCTAAAAAGCAAAAAAAAAGAAACATACCATTTATCAAGTGTATAAATTATCATTTACAACAGAGTTTAATATTAGCATGATGACATATTTTTATAGTTTGACAGCCAAGTATTACTACCTAACACCAGGGAACACACCTTAAAATGGAAGGAGACTGTTTAATGTTCTTTATATCCACTTCACAAGTTTTTCTCCCAGTTCCAATTCATTTATGAGTTGTTATTACGTTACTATCAATGTCATCAACTTTACTTTCTTCAATATGCACAAGTCTATTAGACTTTGTGTCTCCGCAATCCTCATCTTTCATTTCTCTGACTGAATCCACTCCTGTCATTGTACTAATTCCAAAAAGATCTTCAGCTAAAATGCAGTTTGAATTATTAGCCAATCTGTTGTCGCTATCAGTTCCAACTAGTTCATTCTCCTCTTCATTTGCATCTACAGGATCATAAAGTTCAGGTGTGAAATAGATAGATTCATCCTCTGCTTCTGGTTCAAAAGCTCTATCTGAAGTGTAAAGTTCAGCTTCTTCACTTCCTGGAGATAACTGAATATTTGGATTCAGAGCTTCTTCACCGTGAAACAGCTGTTCGGAATGATTTTTATTAAAAAGAGTAGCATCAATCTTTTCTGATGGAATAATGGTTTCTGATTGAGGGCATGGTCCAAATGATGTGTCTGCTGTCACGGTTGAGGACTCACATTTATCAGTGAGTGGCACCACAGCCTCGTCTCCTTTTTCTGCTTTGAAAGAGGACAAACTAGAGGTACAGTCCTCTGATGATCTAAACTTAGGTGTTACAGTCATAATTTTACCAGTAAGAGACTGTCCCAAAGAATTACAGCCAGACCAGCTAACTCTCTTTGTCTGTTTGTGGAAGGTTGGGCTTTTGGATCTGGAAATCACAATTCTTTCTGCTCTCACTGCCTGGGCAGACTCTTCCAATAATACTGGATCAACTATGAATACAAAAATTTAAGAGTGTTAACTTTCTTCTCATACCATAAGAATTGTCATATTAAATGGTTTTTGTTAGAAATAACTGTATAAGATACATAATTTAGAGCCCATAACCAGTAGTAGCAGGACTTACATCTTAGAATATAAAGCTTAACATGTTAACTCTGAAAAGAATTTTAGGTCTCCACTGATTCCCAGCCCAAGTTATAATGCTGTCTGGTAAACTATCAAATTCCACACCAGGGACCTCAGAAGTGAACAAGAAAAGGAAGGGTAAAAAGGAAGAGGAAAAGGGCTGAGTAAAGGAGGGAACAAGCTGTAAAAATGCCTTAAAGATCTACTAACCAGTGACTGAGAAAAACTGACCCAGTCTAATTCCCTTAAGGAAACCGACAACCACAAAGAGAAGTAAGTTGCTTAAAGTTATAAACTGGCTGGTAATCAGACCTGGACTAGAACCTGTTTTGTGATTACCAGCATAATGACCTAGAATTCATTACAACATTTAGTTAGGTTAGAAGTATATACTATAAGATAAATATTTTAGGGAGTTCCCATTGTGGCTCAGTGGGTTAAGAACCCGACCAGTATCCATGAGGATGAGGGTTCAATCCCTGGCCTTGCTCAGTGGGTTAAGGATTGGCATTGCTGCAAGCTGCGGTATAGGTCGCAGATGTGACTCGGATCCTGCATTGCTGTGGCTGTGGTGTAGGCCAGCAGCGGCAGCTCCAATTTGACTCTTAGCCTGGGAACTTCCGTATGCCTCAGGTCTGGCCATAAAAAGAAAAAAAATTTTTTTAAATGACATATTTAACTATTATCAGATGTTAAGTAAAACAATTACAATGATATCCAATGACAGAGAACACAGTTTGGCAAACTTTTTTATAACAGGCTAGACAGTAAATACTTTAGACTTTGTGGGTCATACTGCATCTGTTGCAACTACTCAACTATGCCATTCTAGTGTAATATATGCAACTACTTCACCTCTGCGGTTGTGCTCAACACATAAATGGTTGGCTCTGACCACATTCCATTAAACTTTACTTACGAAAATAGACAGCAGGCCAAATTTGGTCCATAGGCTGTAGCTTGCTAAGCCCTGGTGTATATTATATCTAATATATTTTGAGTTATATTTTGATTTTCTAAATTACATTCGAATCTATTACCTTGTGATATATTTTAAAATACTTTTATTATTTAAATAAATGACTCTTACTACCCTAAATAAGAAATTCATGTAAGACAAGTTTCTATGAATTAGGGCCAATTTTTAATACACCCTTTAGAAGAAAATTACCATTTACGTAGTACTTTACAGTGGTAAGGTATTTATCACCTTATCATATCTTTACAACCCAACCTGGTTAGATAGGTAGGCAGTTATCACTTCTACTAAGACTCAAAAGTTCAGTGACTTGCTGATGGGGTCATAAGGCTTGTTAGTGGCAAAGCTCCTTAGTGGAAAATCAGAAAATATGCATAGGTTTCCTGATAAAATCTGTTCCCATTCCAATATATCATACTACTCCATCATTTTATAACACCTTACATTACAAATCTACATATTTAATTTAAGGACATTAATCTATAGCATAGCAGGTACCATTTTCGAGATAATGAAAAGACTTCACTAGTATATGTAAATGGGCAGAACTTCTATATTTTTCTTTTTTCTGGAGATGATGCCACTTGGTAGAAATGGGCTTTTATTTATCATTTCAGGATATGGTAGTTCTTAGATACACATTTTTGCTTTACCTTCCCTAGGATATTCTGGTGATTGATGGCTTGCTGCTTCTAATAAAAAAGCTGAGGTATTGTCTTTCAAACAAGTAACTGCAAGTGTAGACTCGTTGTCCTGTATAGGTTTTCTGTCTTTGGATACATCGATGATATTTTGGTGCTTTTTGGAGAATTCAGCCAAGGACTCCAAAGCACTCTCAAAGGTGGAATGGTGCTGAATCAGCTGCCGTACCCACTTAGAAAGTCCTAAGGAAAAAAGTAAACCCAGCAAAGAAATTTTCGTTATTTAGTGACGATACGATGTATTAAGAAAAAAAAATAATTTTTCTGGTGAAGTAATCTACTCTGAATCTATTTTTTCTGGCTTAATGAATTTTATTACAATTATAGATGTACAAAAATCATCACAACTCAATTTGATAGCATTTGCATCCCAAACCCTCAGTGCATCCCCCTCCCCCCAGATTGTCTTTGAAAAACCAAAGGTTTTCCAAAGTTTGTGAGTCACTGTCTGTTCTGCAAAGAAGTTCATTGTGTCTTTTTAGTTTCCATATGTAAGTGGTAGCATTGGGTGTTGCTAATTGTCTGACTGGTTTCACTTCGCATGATAATTTCTAGGTCCATCCATGTTGCTATAAATGTTGGTAATTCGTTCCTTTTGATGACTGAGTAATATTCCACACTGTGTATGTACCATATCTTCCCTATCTACTCTTCTGTCGATGGGCATTTAGGTTGTTTCCATGACCTGGCTATTGCATGGAGTGCTGCAATGAACACTGGAGTACACGTGTCTTTTCGAGTCATGGTTTCCTCTGGGTAGATGCCCAGGAGTGGGATTGCTGGATCAAATGGTAATTCTATTTTGAGTTTTCTGAGGAATCTCCATACTGATTTCCACAGTGGTTGCACCAATTTGCATTCCCACCAGCAGTGTCATAGGGAACCTTTTTCTCCACACCCACTCCAGCACTTATTGTTTGTAGACTTTTTGATGATGGCCATTCTGGCTGGTGTAAGGTGGTACCTCATAGTGGTTTTGATTTGCATTTCTCTAATGAGGAGCGATGTTGAACATCTTTTCATGTGTTTATTTGCCATCTGCACGTCTTCTTTGGAGAATTGTCTGCCTAGATCCTCTGCCCATTTTTTGATGGGGTTGATTGTTTTTTTGGTATTGAGTTGTAGGAGGTATTTGTAAATTTTAGAGATTAATCCCTTGTCAGTCAATTCATGTGCAAATATTTTCTCCCATTCTGTGGGTTGTCTTTTCGTTTTGTTTAGGGTTTCTTTTGCTGTGCAGAAACTCTGAAGTTTAATTAAGTCCCATTTGTTTATTTCTCTTTTTATTGTCCTTACTCTGACACACGGATCTGAGAAGATGTTGCTATCATTTATGTCAGAGAGTGTTTGGCCTATGTTTTCCTCTAAGAGTTTTACAGTATCTGGTCTTATATCTAGATCTTTAATCCATTTTGAGTTTATTTTTGTGCATGGTGTTAGGAAGTGTTCTAGTTTCATTTTTTTACATGTAGCTGTCCAGTTTTCCCAGCAGCACTTATTGAAGAGGCTGTCTTTTCTCCAATGTATATTCTTGCCTCCTTTGTCATAGATTAGTTGACTATAGATGTGTGGATTTAATTCTGGAATCTACTCTGAATCTGGAGTGTAGACAATGCTTCTCATCATTTTTCCTGCCTTTTTTACCTTCTTTTGTATAATATGCTAATGTATCAGTAACATTTCTCTGCAGTGATTGCCCAGTTAGACGGAGGGGAAAAAGTAGTGGGAGTAGAGTGGAGACGGGGAAATGTACTGTCAATTTAGAGTATCTGGGAATAGGTAAATTTAATCGTATCATAATTCCTCACAAAAATTACCTACCTTTTAATTGTAGAGAAAACAGAGGTTGTAAAGAACATTATCTTTTATCCCAACTTTCTAAATTTGACTCCTTATGAAGGAATAAATTCAAGATTACAGTCTCATAGGTTTTTTTTTTTTGTTCTCCTTCTCCCCCCAATTCCAAATGTACCAAACTATTCTGAGGGTAAAAGGAAAAATAACACTGGTTTACTGGCAAATGACATCCTACTGAATACTTACTATATAATTATTTTTAATATATAAATAATCAAGTTGTAAAGGACAAGATTTAACCTTGTGATATATGAAAACTGCATAAAAAATGAACCACATTAAGAGTATAAAGGGTTTTGGAGTATGATTCACTTCAGAATGAAGTACAAAAATCAGACATTTGGACTCTAGAAAAGAAATACTCTCTGCTGATGTTACTAAAACTATCTTCTTTTTGGAGTACTTTAACAAGTCACTACGGTATTTGAAGTGGAAAGAGAGGTAAGACAGGGCTTCCAGAAACTTGAACTTGTTCATGGTTTCATTCCAAATAGATTCCTTTAGGTTTTTTTTTAATGGAATTTTTCTATCAATCTATACTTAAATCCATTTTAAACAAAATTAGTCATTAAAAGAAATTTGTAGATTGTTGTGTTATTATTGCCTAGACAAAATTTCACACTTTAGGAGTTCCTATTGTGGTGCAGTGGAAGCAAATCCAACTAGTATCTATGAAGACGCAGGTTTGATCTCTGGCCTTGCTCAGTGGGTTAAGACTCCTGCGTTGC
>PVHT020001178.1:5709875-5723763 GCA_004024745.2 Catagonus wagneri
CAAGGTGCTACTCTATTTTGGTTCCACTTTGGTTTATGTTTAAAGTGTCCTATGGCAGAAAAGGCATTTAAGTTAACAAAACTGTTCAGAGAAAAAGGTTTCACCTTTTCTTCTTTCTATTGTTTTTATACTGACTTGCTCAAATGAATTATGCCCACAAGAGACAAAGATTATACTTTGGTAAAGGAGACCCGTTAGGAAACTTATAGTGCAGTTGTAAGCTGGCCACAAAACCATCTGGTACATTCCTGAAGGCTGTTATTACATTTCATGGACTTATATTACCTCAAATACTCTAACAGTCCCATGTAGGCTTAAAAAAAAAAAAAAGATAACATTTAAAACTCAATTTGTTTCTGCTTACTTTAGATCTTCTAGACATATTCCTTAAAAGGACAGTGCTTTAATATAAGCATCTTTTATGTCAATCAATACACATTATGAGTTTTATCAAATGATGTAAAACATTAACTTAATTTTGTTGTTGTTGATACCGTTTCCCTGAAAATCAGTACGATGACAGTTGGGCTATCCATTTTTTTAATCAACAATATACTGAAACTACAGTATTATACATCAATTTTATAAACATATGCTTCTTTTGAAATTCTAAAAAGTATGTTCTAAAGTTCTAGAAACTCTCTGGCCAGTATGGTATAGAGCTGGAAAAGCAGTAAACCTGGCATTTTACACTAATTCAATAAGCATTTGTTTACATCTGTGCCCCAAGATGAGATACAGCTGGCTACTGAGAATGTAAAACTGCATAATATATGTTAGGGAAGGAGACAGATATACAGACTATCCCAGTACAATAAGATATATGCTATAATAGAGATGAGAATAAAATGCTGTGGGTTTCCTAAGGAGTAAATAACTCTAAATGGAGAAATAAAAAAGGTCTTCGTAAAGGATATGACCACTTCAACCAAGTTTTGATTGGTAAACTTGCCAAATGAATTGTATGGTAATTGTACACCAAGGCAGAGAGTAATGAAAGGACGTGGTATATTTAATAGTTTAATAGTGAAATGTTTACACTTAATAGAGAGAACTTCAGTGGATACAGGTAGGGCCTAAGGACAAAAAAGCAGGTCTTAAGGTTTTAAATGTAGCCTCATGTAGTATCTATGTGATATCAAACAAGTAATTTCATCTCTCAAAACCTGTTTTTAATATATGTAGAAAAGATTTATAAATGACAAAGTAGGATACAAGTGTATTTTGCTTCAAATGGTTTCTTGAAATTCAAGATATTCCTTATATTAAGAGGAAGATTAATCAACTGAGATAAAAATATTTATTTCCCTAAAATTAAGTATAGTGAAGAAAATCAAGAATTTTAAAAATATTCAGACTCCCCTATAAACTGCTTGCTGAATATTAAAATTCAAACAAAACAAAATAAAACAGGTCACTTAACAAGGAGAGACAAAGGAAGTAGATGAAATGCTTCAAGAACAATTTCTAGTGCAATCTGATGCCAAATACCAGTGGGATGTTTAAGGCACGGAAGGGAAGCAACTTAACCACATCAGTAGATTAAACATAGAACTGAATTATTCAGTTTGAAGAGAAATAACTCAAGAATATCATTCTGAAATGATGGGGAGGGGAGTGAGTGATGTGTTCTGGGATTTAAATCTAGCTGCTGCAGTCCTGTGTCACCAGTATATGTAAATCTGAACTCAAATGCAATCTGGTCTACTTGTTTGTAAATGAGCTGATATGAGTAAACAAGACACCTGAGAAAAATCTAATTCCTGGATTGGTTAAGGTAGGTGATGGCTAGCTATAGGTATTCTGGTTAATGGCTATATTTTCATGATTTCACTCTTAATTTGTGTTCTATTTGAATTATCTAGATTTTATTTGAACAGCTTCACAGGAAAAATTATACATGGTTAAACTAATTATAATTTCATAATAGAGAATATAAAATGTAAATTAGATTACAAAAAATCTAATAATTATAGTGATTATAAAGTGTTGATGTCCAACAAGATGAAATTATGGTATAAAACAATGATCTAAAAACTAGTGTCACAAAGCACAAATCTTACTGGGCCAGAATCTTTAGAAAAAGGAGTATTATAATTAAAAATTACTGTTAGTTGGTGCTAATTCTTTAGTACCATGAACAGCCTGTTTTAACTCTTCTTAAATGGTTTGCTTTTACCCATAAAATCATCATCTAGGTTCTAATGTTCACAAAATAAACACTAAAACTTTTAGTGTTTGGTAGTAAGCTTCTATAAACATTTACTGAGTATTTCTGTTGCATATTCATTGATCAATCATAAATCTTTAAACTTCAGCAAATATCAAGTTTTATTTTGGATTTCAGTTATTCCACTGACTCAACTTTCACTTCTGACATCTATCATTGAAAATATACCAGTTTCTAGGGTTCTTGTGAAATAAAAAAATTTCTATCAAATTTATTATACTGAATAAAGTAGCAAGATTAGCTCAACATTTAGCCCTGGTCAGAGATAATATTATTGTAACGTTACATTAAATTTCACTCCACTTACCTACCGAGGGCCTGGTTTAAGGCCCTGTATGCTTGAATTTCATACCATTGACGACCTGGTAAAAGACCTCTTAATTTTGAATGCTGGTCATTATACTGTCGCTTGAGTTCAACCTAATAATTTAAAAATATATCAAAAATATAGTAGATAATTAAAGCTCATTTTAAAAATCACATTAACTTCTAATACATACTCATTTTCTCTCTAGGTTATAAAATACAGAGACTGTTAAACTGCTTCTTTTCTGGAAAAGAAATCATAATAAATTCTGCTATCTAGTCCTTGGATTTGGTATTATAATCATATCCCTTTTCAAAGAGACTCAATTAACTGCAGGGCATAAAACTACATTCCTATTAAAAGAAGTATCATACTAAACAGTAGCACATACCCAGTCTTCATAAAATCTTTAAACTTACATCATCATAAAAGTGAACTACTTTTATACAAAGTCAGATCATATGGTATACACAAATCAGACTGACCTTTTCAAATATATGTTAATGAGCTTTCTCCTGTAAAAAGCTCTCCCGTAAATAGTAAAGTGCAAGTTCGTTTTTTAAAAACTGAAGTATAGTTAACTTAAAATGTTGTGATAGAAAATGCAAGTTCCGAGTGAAAGGAAATTATGTATTATGATTTTACTTTTTTCACACACTAATTGAAAAAAAGGGAATTATGTTTTAAGCTGCTCTCAAGAATGCTACAATCAATTATGCCTCAATAAAGCTTAAAAAAAAAACCTAAGTAAAAAAGAATGTTGTAGAAATATTAAAAATATAGCATTCAAAGTAGAAAAAAAAGTAGAAAAATTGATATAGGAAAGAACAAATTTTTGGTAATTTAAAAAAATACTGAATTCCATTCAACATCTATTTATAGTGTTCGCTGTGTGCAAGGCATCTGTGATATGCACTAGGAATAATAAAGATGAGTTTACAATACTTTCTGCCCAGCAAGAACAGAAAAGAATATGAGTACAAATAGACATCAAATAAAAAAAGTCTTAAAATACTAACTCTGATTACAGTGTACAGAAGTAAGAGGAGTTTAGGCTATGAATCTGGTGCAAGGGCCTTACCTTGGAAAAGCAAGAGGAATGGAAAAGAGGTCTAGTTTGTAACACACTGTGGAGTTACAGCACTTAAGTGAGCACTTAAGTGACAAAGTAGATATGGTGCTTGTTAAAGAAATCTAGTCTATCTCCAGAGTTTGCTCTCTTAGAAGTGAAAACCCCAGGGTGAGGACACTATACAGCTTCTCTGAGTGATCTTGGGTAAGTCAATTCTATTGTGGCTTATTTTTCCTATTTGAAAATAGAATGAGTAGTAAAATCTAATTAAAATAAAAAATGCTTCTCAAATTTAATGATTATAATTTATCCACCTACATATAATAGACTGCTAATATTGGAAGTTCAAAAACTGACTATAATTCCTAGCAACTAGCTGAGCCAATGTGAAGCATCAGGAATTGCTCCCTTTAGTTAGTCAGCTTTTAAAGATCCCTTATCTAGTATTCCTGGGCAAGTACATATTAAATGGCATATTTTTGAGTATAAACCAAATCAAAGACACACAGAGTTATTTTCTTGAAAAAATTCTTCAAGATAAATTAACAATTTAGGAGTTCCCATTGTGGCTCAGTGCAAACGAATCTGACTAGTATCCATGAGGATGCAGGTTCAATCCCTCGTCTTGTTCAGTGGGTTAAGGATCCAGCATTGCCCTGAGCTGCAGTGTAGGCTGCAGACCCAGCTCGGATCTGGCATTGCTGTGGCTGTGGTGCAGGCCGGCGGCTACAGCTCTATTTCGACCCCTAGGCTGGGAACCTCCATATGCTGTGGGTACGGCCCTAAAAAGACAAAAAAAAAATTTAGAGTTTTAAGAGGTTATAAAACTACTTAAGAGAAAACAAAGTCTCTTCAAGATAGTCTATAATACTATTAACCTTCTGACAAATATAAACATATCAGTATACTTCTGACAAGTAGCTTTCAAATTGGTAGATAACACATTTTATACCTTTTCAAAAGAATCTGTATAATTTCTAAATTAAAACTTTATAACTAAAATAGAAAGGAAGTAAACTTTCCTTTAAGTGTCATAGAATATGCTCTTTAAAGTAGTATAAATAGTAAGTAATATGGCACAATAGGAAATACTAGATAATATTTTATTTTTAAAAAATTTTATTTTTTTTGGGTTCACTAGTGGCATATGAACATTCCCAGGACAGGGATGGAATCCAAGCCACAGCTGCAAACCTACACCACAGCTGTGGCAATGCCAGATCCTTAACCCACTGTGCCAGTCTGGAGATCAAACTCATACCTCCTAGAGACACTATTGGACCTTTAATCCCTTAATAGCAGGGACTCCCTAGATAATATTTTTTAAAAATAATTTCTGACAACTCAGCAATAAAGTATGTCTTAATATTTAGATTCAATTAGAAGAATAATACTTCAAAAATTCTATCCAACTAGGAAAATAAACATTTCCTACCTACCTCTCCAGATGTAGCTAAGCATTTCTCTATTTTAACAGTAACCCCCTACCCCTGAGTTTATCTTCTCTCAGACATAATGGCTTAAGAATTTTCAAGTTTTCTTATACAATGTTGAGCCAAATGCTTTATAATGATCATCCTGCCTATGACAACAGTTGCTTCAGGAAATACTAGCTATAAATGAAATATTTAAAGGTAATATAGCAAATATTGGATTAAATAAATAAAATTATCTCTCCTTGGTCTTTCATTTTTCATTAAAATGAATTAACTTTTACATTTTTCATTAAAATTAACTTTTACATATGACATTATTTCAACTTTTGTAAATTTCAAGTATTTTTTACAGTCCAAATGGCCTTTAAAATATTCTCAATATTTTATCTAGGAAAATTAAGTAAAAAGTAAAGAAATAACAAAAAAAAACTTCTGCAAGTAAATATATATAAAGGTTAACTTTGAAGTATTTTTAATAATATAAAGAAGACTTTTAAAAGTAATTTAAAAATTGTCTATGGAGGAACACATTAAATTAGGGAAAGCAAAACTAAGGGTTTGGAAAAGGTTGAAAGCCAGTACACCTCATTTTAATGACATCAGAATCTATTTCATTGTACACTTAGGAATTATCAGGCACGAAAATCAATGCCCAATTTAAAATGACATAAAGCATATGTGAAAAAGCCAGTTTCTCCTGCCAGCAAATAGCCTAAATGTTAAGTAAACCAAAGGCTGGAAGGGATTAGTTGAAATGTCAAAAGACAACCTTTTACTTTTACCTGCTCATCCTTATAAACACATTCTCATCCCTCAGGCATGCTTTCCAAACAAACAGTTTCAATGTGCAGCAGCAAAAGGCCCATGGCAAGCTCTGCCATCCTGTAACTGTCAAAGGGATTTAGTCTTTGATCTATCTGGGAGGTCATGTCCACATTCACATTAACTATACAGTCTAACAGCATTATACCTGTTGACCAATGCTTCCTTAATGCCTAATGAGAAAGACATTTTATATTATGGAAGTTAACTGTGAATGCTTTTGCTAAGTTTTGACAGAAAGTAAACACCATAAAGTGAGCTCAAGTGTGGCTTGGAAAGATGATCTTTTAGACCAGTTAATATTACTTTTCAAATACATTTTATAAGGGCTTTCCCAAAATAGAAAGCTATATTTAATTGTACACTCTGGAAGAAGTTTAAACCACTTGTTCCCCATCCCAATAAATTAGTGAATGTGCAATTTTGGAGAGGTGTGTGAACAGCAAAGAAGGCAAACGCTTTTATCACAGGTTGCAAACTGAAGGCCTTAAGTCGTTTTTGTATGGCCGTTACTGTACCTTAAAATAATCTGAACTACGTGCCAACTCTCAACTAGTTCACTCATTTAAATAATCTGTTTAACTCCTGTAGCAGCTTGTGTTGGCAAATCCATTCGTTCAGATGCTGCAGTAATTTACAAAACATTTTTTTTTTTCAGAACTGGAGCTCAACATTCACATAAAACTGAAAACACCCTTAAGATGGTAGTTTCTAGACAAGTGAAAATATCTCTGCATCACAAGCTAACCAGATACAAGTAGAAACGAGATCCTAAAAGACAGACAATCAAGACTGAAGTAGGACTTAGGGAATTATGTAAAAATACCCATACAGCATTCAAGCACAAGTTATATGGATTTGGATTTTGATTTTACCGCTACAATATGTTTCAGATCAAACAGTAAGTTTCTCAAGTCCTCCAATGACTCAGCTTTATTGGAGATAGTATAATAAATAGTAAACCACTGATAGCAATAGTACATATGAAACAATCAAAAAGATTATACTATATATGTCAACAAGAAACTTAAGTCATGGAGTTTTCTTGTGGCACAGCAGATTAAGGATCTGGCATTGTCACTGCAGTGGCTTTGGTAGCTGCTGTGATGCGGGTTTGATACCTGTCCCAGGAACTTCCACACACCTTGGGCACAGCCACCCTCCCACCCAAAAAAAGAAAAAAAAAGGAAATTTAAGTCAAATTTCGAACACTATTTTTTCAACTTAGTCAAACTCAACAGCACTAGCCTTAAATAGCTCTGTACAAAAGTAGCCTTTTACAAGTTTTACAAGTAGCTTCTGAAGAAGTAAATGGTGTGATAAACATGAGCTAGAACTATAAATGTATCTCTTCACTACTGCTTCATATGAAAGATAGTAGAATCTATCCCCATTTGTATAAATACATATTAAGATTTCAGTAATAAATGCCTTCCTAAAAGCAATCGATATAGGCAGAATATACTTTTTCCCTGTATGTAAGCTTTACGACAAAAGTTCAAGCCTAGAAATAAGACTAAGAACAAATAATCAGCTATTCTTACTAATTAAAAATATTAAGAAAATTTTGCCTCAGAAAAATAAACTCATTTGTCTAGCAAACACTCAAGAAGAACAGTTTTATCTTTAGCCAAGGTAAAGGACCTAAGATGTAAACATTTAGAGCAAACCAAATCTAGAAGACAGCGACTGTGCATTAGAGACATTTATTGCTCCATATCATCACAGTGTAAACACTTTTATCAGAGTATCACAATATAAATTCCAATGACTAGAGTTCTAAACTCAGCATAAGATCTTGTACGTGAAATAATTTAGCCAGATAAAAGGAATATAGCTGGTTTTGTTTCATCTGGCATATTTTCAAGATTTCTGAAACACCAAGTTAACCAAATATAGTATGTATAAATATATATTTTTTTTAATGGGGGGAAAATGGGTTTCTGCCAAGAGTTAAGAAGCCAGGCTCCCCTTTAGACTTACACACACACACACACACACACACACACAATGCTTTTTTCAATTGTTACTTACTTTCCTTGTTATACTATACTAGGAATTGACCATGCTAATTTACCAAGAAGAATCAAGACATAGTAACAATAATACAATTTATCTCACATATGCATTTGGTTACTTCAGATTAGACACATTTTGCAGAGAAATCTATATTAACCTTTGTGTCACAAATTGTCAGTGTTGAAATAAATAGCCTAAAAATCTCAAATAAAAGAGAAAGAACAAAATACATTCCCCTCAAATCAGGCATCTCTTGCTCTCAGCATATTCAAACTCAACTGATTATAATAATTTAGCTACTAGCCCAGAATAGTGTATTGGGAATTCTATAACATTTAAGTAAACCTGAATAAATGCTTTAGATAGTAATAACGCAAAAATATGTTTTCTATGAAAAGAAAAACAGTTAATACTTTAAGACATTTGAGAAATAACATGTGCTTATTCTGTAAAAGGCTAAGATAAAAATTTTTAAAGAGTAACAGGCTTTGTGGCGATTTAGTTACAGTATCCATACCAAAATGTTGTCCATATAAGCCTGAAAATATATGTATGGACATGTTACTTTAGGTGACTTATGAGTTTCTTTGGCTTATGGACTGGCTACTTTTTCAGCAAATATCATTGAAAATATGTACATTGGCAGGACATATAGAGTATAGTGTTCAACTTTGAAACATACCTTTTTCTAAATGTCTTCTGCAAACTGATCTTAAATTTCTTTTGAGAAATTATAACTAGCATTAGCACCTTTTAATATTCACTACTTTATGATCACTTTGCATATATTTGCTTTTTTTTTTTCTTTTTGCCTACTGCACCTGCAGGAAAAAAAAGTTTCCAGGCTAAGGATTGAATCAGAGCTATAGTTGCCAGCCTATGCCACAGGCACAGCTACACAGAATCCAAGCTGCATCTGTGACCTACACAACACATGGCAATGCTGGTTCCTTAACCCACTGAGCGGGGCCAGGGATCAAACCTGCATCCTCATGGATACTAGCCGGGTTCTTAACCTTCTGAGCCACAAGGGGAACTCCCGTATTTAAAGAGAACTATATAAAACATGTTAGTGGTATAATCTACAAAATGAGAGCACGATCAGTCCTCTATTAATCTAAATATTATTTTAAAGTATATCTTACAGTCTAGCACTTCCCCTGTTAAAGTCACATATGAGAGCCATATACTATGAATAAACCCTTCTAGCAATAACAACCAACAAAATGAAATACTGTCTTACATAAGAAAGCAGTGAGACCAAATGGAACCCTAGGCTCTTGAAGAAATCTGCCAACATTTAGAGGGTTTTTAAAATTTAATTTTATTGGAGTATAGTTGACTAACAATGTTGTATTAGTTTCAGGTGTACAACAAGGTGAATCAGTTATACATACAAGAGGAATGAATAGTACTGCATTCAGCAAGTGACAGAGACCTGTACCTACTCCTATACAACCCTGAAATATAAGATCTTTCATGGGAGAGGCTTGTGGATGCTAGAAGATGTACAACTAAACACTGAGACCCTGGAAGGGTTGCACAAAAATTTAGGTGCAATGGCAGGCATAGAAGGTAGAAACTAATCTCAGTGAGAGGAGGCCCAGACTCAGGTTTCACATGATTAAATGCTGACATCTAAAAACAAACAGGACGAGCAGTTCCTGTCATGTGTCAGTGGAAACAAATCTGACTAGCATCCGTGAAGACGCAGGTTCAATCCCTGGCCTCACTCAGGGTGTTAAGGATCTAGCATTGCCATGAGCTGTGGTGTAGGTCGCAACCTGGTGGTGTTGTGGCTGTGGCGTAGGCTGGCAGCTATAAATCCGATTCCACCCCTGCCTGGGAACCTCCATATGCCACAGGTACGGCCCTTAAAAAAATAAAATAAAAAAAAGACAAAAAGAAAGAAGTGAAGTCACTGCTTCTCAGAAGCAGGGGATAAGAGAGGAGTAAAAGCCAAGAGACTGTTAATATAAGAAACTGTCTACTAGTTTAGTATAAAGCAGGCTCTCTCTTTTTTTTTTTTAACAAATGTATAAGCTTCACAAATGCACTTGTAATTTTCTGCTTCTTTTTTTGGCCACACCCACAGCATGTACAAGTTCCCAGGCCAGGGATTAAACCGGTGCCATAGCAGCAAGCCAAGCTGCTGCAGTGACAACACTGGATCCTTAACCTACCACACCACAGGAGAACTCCCACATCAGTCTCTTAGTAAAAGCTTTTTTGGATTTTTAAAAACTTGATAAAAATAATTAAAAAAATAAATGGAGATGGTTCATTTTAAGTCATGACATAACATTTGTATGTATTACTACATAAAGCAATGGTGCTCAACTGAGAGTGATTTTTGCCTACCAGAGGATATTGGCAATATCTGAAGACATTTTTGGTTGTCGTAATTGGTGGGGAGAAGGCCTTGCTACTGGCATCTACAGTTAAGTCCAGAGATGTGACTAAACTTCTATAATGCACAGGACATCACTCATGATGAAGAATTATTCTGCCCAAAACATCGTTAGTTCCAAGCTTCAGAAACCTTGCTGTAAGTAGTTTTAAAGAATAAATCTGGTAATTTTAATGTGACAGGAAATTACACGATGACCTACCATGTAGCATATTATACACCCCGGCCTTGGCCTGATGCCCCACAGTTAAAAAGCATAAACTGAGCTCATTCCCAAGGTATCAAACCTCAATCTCAGCGAAAAACAGGAAAGACTGGTGCTGTAAATACTGAACAGTGATGTCTACTACAGTGTATGTTATCTCTGACCTTAAGGCTTTATAATAGGTGGGGGAAAATGACACAGTCACCTGCAGCCCATTTACCTATCTGCACCCTCTAGGCTTAAGGTAAAACAGATTATAATCCACTACAAGCAAAATTCTACTCTGAAGAAAAAAAATTAAAATTATTTTCAGAGAAGTTAAAAACCAATCCCACCACTTCCTTGAGGTAGTGCTGCTGAGCTCTTTGCCAACAGAAGTTAAATGTCAATCAGCCTTATAAGTTCTCAGGGTGATAAATTTACTTTTAAAGCCTTCAGCCTACTATGAGAGCAGAAGTAAAATATAAAGGTTAAAAAGTTCTTGTTCTGACCAAAAAAACAAGATAAACACAGAAAAATAACTTCAGAATTTTTCAAAAAATACCAACGACAAAAGTTTTATTAATTATCTAATGGTTTACTTGTAGCTATATTCAGGCATGGCTTTTTTTCTAAGAAAATACAATTATATGAGTACTGGAAAGAAAAGAGCATCAATCAGACTTGCTTAAAATTTTGTGATTTTAAATGTTTCCTCCCCTAATCCCAAAGTGTTCCTTTAAGAAATATGGGAAATATCTTTTTTTTTTTTTTTTTTTAAAGCATGTGGAGGTTCCCAGGCTGGGGGCTGAATCAGAGCTGTAGCTCCTGGCCTACACCACACCACAGCCACAGCAACACTAGATCTGAGCCGTGTCTGTGACCTACACCACAGCTCACAGCAACGTAGGATCCTTAATCCACTGAGTGAGGCCAGAGATCCAACCCGCAACCTCATGGTTCCTAGTCGGATTTGTTTCTGCTGCGCCACAACGGGAACTCTGGGAAATACTTCCTAAATATCAAAAAAAACCTCAGCAAGTCATCCATTTATTTGTGTCTTTATGTTTGTTTTTCAGGAGAGATGCGAACAAAGTTATCTCTTTTTTCACAGACCAAGGCAAATTATAAATTGTAAATTTAGATAGCATACTTAGATTTAAACTAGATTTTAATTTTTGAATTTCAAGACATACTTAGAACCTGCTTTAATAATGCTTTTGGCCAAGGTAGCTTTTTAAAAAAAGCTGGGAAGAAAAAAAGTTTTCTGAGGGGGGAGAAAAGGTTTCAGTAATGAGATTAAACTTAATTCTCCACATTTATAGGTGACAGGTTTTTCTTCCAAATCTGTGATTTGGCCTAAATGTTTCTAACAATTCCAACAGCAATGCTGGACTCCTAAATGTTAGAATTTAGTATTACAGCCCTTTAAGTTTAAATACACAGCCATTTCCCCTGGGTAACCACATATTATCAGGGCTGGATCCAGGTGCATTTCTGTATCAGATGCTTCACTATATTCAGAACTCCACTACATTCTGACCTCAGGCTCTATTCCTGGATCTCGTTTCCCATAGCTTAAAATAAAGTCTCAAATCCTTAAAATGGCACACAGGGCCCTAAATGATTTGGCTCCCTAAAACAATTTCGCAGCCTCTATTCACGTGCTATTCTCCCCAACTCACCTCCGATCTCAGCTGCTTTCAATTCCTAAGAATAGCTATCGTCTTTCACATCTCAGGGCCTTAGCATATGCTGTTCTATCTGCTGAAAACACTCTTATCCATTCTGCTCACCTGTATAACTCCCAGCCTTCTTCCTGTGTTAGCTTAAATATCACTTTCTCAGGAAGTCTTTCTTTATCCCCCAAAACTAGGTCAGGATCCTGTTAAATACTCTCATAGTTCCTGTGACCTTTTTCTTACTGCCTTCATCACAACCGTAATCAATTGTTTAGGACTTTAATTTCAACATTCCTCTTTAGACTGTAAGCTCCATGAGATAAGGAGCTATAATCTGTGCAGTGTATCACTGTGCCACTGGTCTATAAAGTACTTGGTACTCAAACCATATATTCAAAAAATGAATAGTCTTAACAATCTAAATAGTTTTGTAATCTAGCCTTTGAATATTAACATAGAGAAGATTCAAATCATATTTCTCTGGCTTCTCTATTTTAGGCAAATTAGTCAACGTAAATGGAAATCGGGATGGAAGGTGCAAGGTGTCGCTCAATTGCACCTTCCCTACGCATCGGAACACCCAGATCCTATCCGACCAAAACATCCAGTACACGTTTGAGTCCTTTACTAAAAGATAGACATTATCAGAGATAATATCTTTTTCATTTCTGCACTTACTACATTTAGTATAAATTAGGCTATTAGTAAAAATTTGTTTGAGTGAATGAATGCTAAAACACTAAAGATCATTAACACAATGAAAAAAGTGATTCAAAAGGAATATATGAATCTGCTCAAAATATTAGGAAAGGTTTTCGTTTCTGAAATCAAGTTTGTCTTGATAATACGTCCCTTGCATTCTGCCTTCATTCATCTACTCATGAATATTCACGCTGCTGACAAAGCAACAAGAATAATGAAAGAATAACATCAATCTACTTAAAAAGAAATGTCAGATTTAAGAACTCAAATACTGCCATCATCTAGTATTATTTTGACACTTGAAAGCACTTGTTTAATGTGCACTCAATTTTATTAATGCTGTTATCGTTTGAGGCAAGCGATGGATAACAGCCCTTTTCCTGAGGTTTAGAGAATGCTAACAATGCATGGAAGCCTATAACTTTATGTGTGTTTGTTATAAAGTCAATAACTAATTTAACAAAACTAAAATAGATGCCTGTATTTTTCAATCAGTGATGTAATTTTTAAAAACTGATTAAAAAATAATATACTTAAATAGTTCAGTATCTTCAGAGCTAAAAGAATTTTTCTAAAAGAAAAAAGGAATTCATAATGATTACTACATGCCAATACCAAGATAACTATTCAGATCACTATCTGAATTTTAAATAGTTTCCAAATGAAATACAATTTGGTTACTCAACATACGGTATTACTAAAGAAAAATAATATACTAAGATAAAATTTATTATCTTAATAAATTAGTTTAATCATTGTAAGAGCTCTTCTGATATTGAATATTACCATCAAGTTTTATTAAACCAGCTATAGAAATCTACAATACCAACTTGAACATTTTTAAAGTATAAAAATTTTTAGGCACATGTCATGGTTTTATGAATTTTTCCTCAGAGGAAAAGGCACAATACCCATGAAGAAAGAATATTTTTGTAGACTACTAAACTATGCTAAGGAATACAAATAAAATGGTATTTTAAAATCTAAATATTGTGCCTTATAATGTCTCACAAATTATAACCGT
>PVHT020001178.1:5724763-5744491 GCA_004024745.2 Catagonus wagneri
CCAACTTGAACATTTTTAAAGTATAAAAATTTTTAGGCACATGTCATGGTTTTATGAATTTTTCCTCAGAGGAAAAGGCACAATACCCATGAAGAAAGAATATTTTTGTAGACTACTAAACTATGCTAAGGAATACAAATAAAATGGTATTTTAAAATCTAAATATTGTGCCTTATAATGTCTCACAAATTATAACCGTACCACCAATTTGAGACGTGGATGCCTGAATTATAAAGTTGAAGGTTGTTTTAAGTTTTTATATCATACTAATTGGCCAAAGGATTTGCTTTAGATATCCACTAAAAGGGCAGTGTTGTTATACTGTGACTTAATGGCATAAGAAAACAACTTTTCTTTTAGTTATTTTTCCACCAATCATATAAAGGCCTTGGTTCACTCTCCTGCCCCTCAAATACTGTGCTTTAGTGCATAGAAAGTTTTCTTTTTAGCTATTACACGATTAAGTATGTCCTTATAGAATGATCAGAAGCATCTGGGAAAGGTGGAAGTGAAAAAAATCCTCACCGGGAAAGTTAGCTTAATGCTTGCCCTTCAGAGTGGCCCATTATCAACATTTCATAGTGGGTTTCTTTATTTTCAGGTCCCTGAGGTATGTGCAATAAATTATGACTTGAACTAAACAAGTCACACTTGGCTCCAAAATGAAATTTTCCTACTTCTACTTTCTAGTCCCCAAGGTGGGAAGAGGAAATCCTGGTCACAGCCAAAGAAGTCATATTTTTGGCTCTAACATACATTTTCCTGCTTCTCTAAAAGCCAAACTTTGCAATTGAGACTACAAGAGTCTGAAGTTAGCACTTTAAACTATATTTTAATTTTTACTTCCACAATGTCTCAAACTTAAGAAAAAATGTTTCACAAAATTAATGTCATCGTCCTCTTTTTCCCACTCAAATCACTTTTCTAACTCAGACACTGCCCTTACTCTTTAAAATATGAATTCAAATGAAACAACAGAGAAAATAATACAGAAATAGGTTGCTTCATTTCTGTAAGATAGAATATGTAAAGTTCTCATTTGTAAATAACTTTTACTTATTTCGCATGTAGAAGGGAACTATAAAGTCCTAATTTATGGTACAGTAATTTGAAGTATTATTTTAGAGTTGGAAGAGCCATTATGGAAATCATTTATGTCATTTTATAGGAAACAAGAATATGGCAGACACACCCTGAAATGACTCCCAGAGTCATGTCTTTATATAGTCCTCTCACTCTGAGTGTGAGCAGAGCAGAACTTGTGACTAAACTACTTGGTTTTAGACAACAGAATATGGCAAGTCTCCATTTTAGACTAGAGCTAAACAGTAGCTTTTTGGCCTTGAAGAAGTAACCTGCTATGCTGTGAGAGGGCCTGTGAGAAGGCCACAGAGCAAGGAACTCTGAGTAGCCTCTACAAGATGAAAGCAGCCCCTGGCTGGATCAGTCCTAACTATAAGGAACGGAATTCTGCCAACATCCTGAACGAGCTTGGAAGAAGACTCAAAGATCCAGATGAGAACTCAACCCATCCAACACACTGATTGCAGTCTTGTGGAACCCTGAACAGAGGACCTTACTAAGCCATGCCCAGATTCCTGACCCATGGAAACATAAGAAATGTGTGTTGTTTTAAGCGAGTATGTTCGTGGTAATTTGTAACACAGCAATAGGACACAAACATAAAGAAACAGCCAGTGTAATTAATATGATACCCTCTCCATTTACTGTGTTCTATTATGCATTACATAAGAGTGTAAAACACCATTAGACTTAAGCATTCCCTTCTTTAACTCCTTTAATGATTTATGATTGTAACAACATAGTGTACCTGCCTTATTACAAGTCATATTAATGTTTACTACTGTCCTACTCATTATTATCTAATGCCTTAAAGTGTCTAGGAATTTTTTTTTTTTTAATAACAATGGCAAGTAAAACCAACAAGAAAGCCGTAGTTCCTGTTGTTGCGCAGCAGAAACGAATCCAACTAGTAACCATGAGGTTGCGGGTTCAATCCCTGGTCTCACTCAGTGGGTTAAGGATCCGGCGTTGCCGTGAGCTGTGGTGTAGGTCACAGACTCAGCTCAGATCCCACGTTGCTGTGGCTGTGGCATGGGCTGGCTCTGATTCAATCCCTAGCCTGGGAACCTCCATATGCCGTGGCTGTGGCCCTAAAAAAAAAGGAAAAAAAAAGCCAAATACTATTTTGATAACTTGTATTAAATATATTTAACTCATAGTTTAAGCAATTTTAATTAATATTTAATATATATTTAATACTTAATTATAATATAATTGAATATATTCATATTTAAGACAAACTAAATATACGTAAAATTTATCTAATCTTTAATTAAACCAATTTATTGATCACTAACTATATTCCAAGGCAATATTTAATTGCATAGTCACAAAGGTGTTTAAGAAATTGTCCTACTCCTTGAAGTAGACCATTCAACAGCTTATAAAACATATTTCTAAACACTACAGTATAATATAACGAAGGTGGTGTAAGTATGTCTTTTAAGAAGTAATAAAAGGAAGTTCTTGCTATGGCACAGTGGGTTAAGGATCTGGCATCGTCTCTGCAGTGGTTGGATCTCCAGCCTGGTACAGTGGGTAAGAATCTGGTGTTGTCACAGCTGTGGTGTAGGTTGCAGCTATGGCTCAGATTTGATCCCTGGCCCAGGAACGTCCATATGTCACAGATGCAGCAAAAAAAAAAAAAAAAAAGTAATAAAAAACACTAGTAAAACTAACTATGCAGGTGCATGTAAGAGCCAGCACTGGGAGTTCCCTAGGGGTGTAATGGTTAGGAATCAACATTTTCACAGCTGCAGCCCAGGTTCAGTCCCTGGTCCGGGAACTGAGATCCCACATCAAACCGCTGCATGATGCAGCCAAAAAAAAGAAAGAAAAGAAAAAGCCAGTATTGTTGTACTTTTCGTTTGTTATTCTTTTTTTCCTATGTGATTTAAAAGGCAAATGTATAAAGCAATAATTGTACATTATGTTAATGGCGACACAATGTGTAAAGATGTAATCTATGATAATAACAATATAAAAAGGGACAGAGATTAAGATGTTACTTTTAACCTCCAAGGTAACACAAATTAAATAACTAAAAAATATACACAGAGGGAAAGAAGAGAATCCAAATTGTACACAACAAAGATCAACAAAACACAAAAAAGGAAAATAATGAAGAAACTGAGGGACAAAAAGCACGTAAGACATGCAGAAAACAAACAGTTAGATGGTAGAACTAAGCCCTTCCTTGTAAGTAATTATTTTATTTATGTATTCGCTTACTTACTTACTTGTATCTTTTTAGGGCCACAGCTGTGGCATATGGAAATTCCAAGGCTAGGGGTTATATCGGAGCTACAACTGCTGGCCTATGCCACAGCTATAGCCACTGCAACGTGGGATCCGAGCAACATCTTCAACCTACACCACAGCTCACAGCAATGCCAGATCCTTAACCCACTGAGCAAGGCCAGGGATCGAACCCACATCCTCATGGATACCAGACAGGTTCGTAACCACTAAGCCATGAAGGGAACTACACAATAGTAATTTTAAATGTAAATGGATTTAGACTCTCCAATTAAAAGGCAGAGAGTGGCAGAATGAATTTAAAAATACGATCCAATTACGATGTCTATAAGAGATTCATTTCAAATATAAGGAAGTTGGACTCAGATTTGGCAATGGTTTCCTAAATATGACACCAAAGCAGAGTCAACAACAACAAAAATAAAGTGGACTTTATTAAAATTTCAAATTTCTGTATTTCTTTTAAATCCTATAGATGTGTACAAATATTTTCAATAACTTGTTTGATCATTTATGAATTTTAAGAAATCCATAACTGTGCTTTGAGTTATTTCAGATATTTTAGGTACTGACTGCTATATTCTAGTCATTTCCAAAAGAAAAAATTGCATACCTATACTCTCAAGCTCATAAACATCAGTCTTTTGAATGAATGCTTTATAAATATCTCTTAATTATGAAAAAAAAAAAAAGCCAAGACTCCTTTTTGGAGTCTTTATTCTAAGCCCTTTGTCATGTATTGTGGAAAACACTCATTCCCTACCCACTGCTGCTGACTTGGAGCTTGGGCATGTGACATGCTCTGGGAAATATGTTAGTAGATATGACATAAGCAGATGTTTGAAAAGAGCCTGCACAGTTAAGCCCACCTACGGCAATAATGACATGTTTTGGTTGGTCTGCTGTCCACAACGTATGGAACACAAGCAGGGCAGTGCTGGCCAGTTGAGCTCAACCTATGTTGGTCAAACTATAGCAGGGTGACTGAGTCCAGGTCATATCACCCATTGTCCACCCCACCCTAATAGATGTATGACCCGTGATAAATGATTGTTGTTTTAAATCACTTAATTTTAAGTTGTTTGTTAAGACAGGAAGAATTGATTCAGGCATGTGGCAAAAAGAAAGATACTTTCCTTACAACTGGTGTTTCCAGGAAAGACTTTTTGTTTTTGGCTTTTCAGAGCTACACCCACGGCATATGAAAAGTTACCAGGCTAGGGGTCAAATCGGAGCTGCAGCCACTGGCCTACACCACAGCCACAGCAATGAGGGATCCGAACCGCATCTGCCCCCTACACCACAGCTCCCGGCAACACCAGACCCTTAACCCAATGAGCGAGGCCAGGGATCGAACCCACATCCTCATGGACCCTAGTCGGGTTCGTTAACCGCTGAGCCACAAAGGGAACTCCAGCAAAGACTTCTCTTTGTCTCTTGATCCTCAGCTTGGACTATACTTGGGTCTACCCCCTTCCTCCTTTCAGGAACCACTAGTGAATCTCCTTTAGAATCACTCTCCTCCTCCCAATGCAGACCTCACTGAAGATTCTGTCGTTTTGCTTTTTTATACAACGAGAGCCACTGGAATTCAGATAAGCAGAACTATGACAAGTAGGATGATTACAACGAATGTCAGAGCAGGTCACTGGTACCCTTTTTTTTCTTTTTCCCCGTATGACAGAGTGAGATGCTATGGACGAATTTATCCTAAGGAAAGAAAGCATTAAGAAACCCAAGACTGGTGTAATGACTATGTGCAGAATCATAGTTGTTGGGAGTGAGGGTAGAGAAAATAGAAGATAATTTTTTATGATAATGCATTTTTAAGATAATGTAATTTTTTCCCTTCACAAGTAAAACTTTATTCAATTTAAGGATTTTTCAAACAATAACATAGTAAACACCTGTATTCTCAACATATTTTCTTGAAGCTTGTTTCTTAATAAAACAAACATTATAGAAAAAGCTAATGTCCCTTTTGATAACTACTCCCAATATCATTCCTCTCTCTTCTCAGACCTAATCACTATTATGAGTTTGACGTGAATCCTTTCAGGCATTGTTACTTTATGAGTGTGACACTTACTACAACCTAATTATTAGCCGTAAAGTTATCTCCTTTCCTGTCTCTCAAGGATTCACACACAGGTCCAAGAAAGAAAGATCCAGGCAAAATTTGGAAGAGCTAGTTTTAGGGGAAAAATTCTATGTTTAAGACGTGGGAAGAACATGCGATAGAAAGTGTGGGAAAGAGATTCTCTCCACTTTAACAAAGCAGTGTTAGTGCAATAATACAGGGCCAAGGTAAACATGATAAGACATCAAAAACAGACGGTACCACTGCCAATGACAATGCAATCAGCAGCACTGATTCAGTGGAACGAGCACTAATCCTGTAGGTGGTGAACACAACAGTTTTCTTGAGTGGATGCCAACTGTTTCATCAGTAGTATTCAGAGGCAGCATTAGGCATTTTAGAATAGGAGCCTGGGGAATGGTCATCAGCCCTCTCAGTGGTGGCACCGATGGCTGAAGAAAGGCAGTGGAAGCCACTAAAGTTACTGTAGGCAGAAAGGATTACACACCCCCTTAAGGGCTTTCAGAAATTTCAGCCAGGTCCAGAGATGAGGGAAGAGCAGTGGTTAACCAGAGAAATATTGTTTATTATTGTCAACATAATTCACAGTGTTTAGTACAGCACTAATAAGAAAGATGATAACTGCCTAGGTAAAGAATTCTTGCTTTTAGTGTGGGACCCTAACAGCCTGCGTTCTGGGAGGGGTATGGATTATACTCCGTGGAGTCAGCTCAGTGGCTAGAAAACCTCAAGTTCTGGTCTCAGATCGCTAATACTGTCAAATGCCTGTAGGAAGTAAAAGAAACTTCTCCTTGATAAAGATAACATCATCTCAGGCTTTGAACTATTGCTACAAATAATCTTTCAAGTATGCTCATTAAACCATCAGTGATAATGAAACAAAACTCCTGTTTCTGGCTAAGGCAGAACAATTGGTTTGGTACTATCCCTCCCACTGTAAGTAACTATTTGAAAGTGAACAAACAAATAAAGCAGCTGCTTTCAGGGAGTAGATAGATGCCAGGCAGCATAAGACTATAATCTCAGAGGTAAGGGAAATCGAATAGATGAACTCCATTGACTCTCAGCTCTCTTTCTAGGTATAGTTTCCCGACAATAGCCAAGCAGAGTAGGTGGTTCTGATAGGCTGAAGTAGAAAATATCAGAACCCGAAGCAGCTAAAATCACTGAAAACTGCAGGGCAGGGCATGGCATTGGAGCCAGGAGAGAGAGAGAGAAATGGCCCTAGAAATCCCTGGGGTGGGAGGCCCTTCTCCAATGTGGCAAAGAGTTTGATAAAAAAAATTGCTAGACTCTACCTCCAGAGTTTCTGATTCAGTACGTCTGGATGGAACCTGCAAATACATATTTCTATCAAGTTCCCACGTGATACAGATGCTCCTGACCCAGAATCACACTTTGAAAATCATTTTTATTGACAGAAGACAGTGTAAGTTAAAAAAAAAAATAATTAAAAAAAAAAAAAAAGAAAGGTGTTCCCGTCGTGGAGCAGCAGAAACGAATCTGACTAGGAACCATGAGGTTGCAGGTTCAATCCCTGGTCTCACTCAGTGGGTAAAGGACCCGGTGTTGCCGTGAGCCACAGTGTAGGTTGCAGACACGACTTGGATTTGACATTGCTGTGGCTGTGGTGTAGGACATTGGCTACTGCTCCAATTCGACCCCTAGCCTGGGAACCTCCATATGCTGCAGGTGTCGTCCTAAAAAGCAAAAAATAAAATAAATTAAAATAAAATAAAATAAATCCATATCTACTCAACCTTTTTCACTCATTCCAAGTCACCAAAGCATTAAAATAAAATGACTGAGGGAGTTCCCGCTGTGGCGCAGCAGAAACGAATCCGACTAGGAACCGTGAGGCTGCAGGTTTGATCCCTGGCATTGCTCACTGGGTTAAGGATCCAGCGTTGCCCTGAGCTGTGGTGTAGGTCACAGACGCGGCTTGGATCTGGTGTTGCTGTGACTGTGGCCTAGGCCGGCAGCTACAGCTCCGATTAGACCCCTAGCCTGGGAACCTCCACATGCCACCAGTGCGGCCCTAAAATGACAAAAGACTAAAAGAAAATAAAAAATAAAAAAAATAAAATGATTGAAGCTACAAGGAAAATGTTTAATTAACTACACAATATCCACAACTTCAGTGATAAATAAAAATTTAGGTTTTGATGGCCTACCTGTAGATCTTTCACATTTGGAAAAGGAATTCCTATTGTTATGACAGCACGGGCATTATCATCTGAGAAATCCAGACCCTCACTCACTTTACCACGACACACTGCTACCAGGAGGGCTCCATCTTAAGCAACAGAAAGGAAACATTTTTAAAAGCACACTCAAAATTCCAAGAAATTGCTTATTCTTGTTATTTTGAAAAGATGTGATTACTAAATAATTTTTAACACCAAATTTTAAAGAATCAAAATTAAAAACTATTATTTGATACAGTTTTTAAAGTTCAATCTTTTCTTATTTGAAGGGAAACAAAATTACCATTTAGGGGCAACATGGTAGAAACAATTTACAAACTGTATATACAAACAGTTATTGTGCATGTGAACTAAGCAATTGCGAACCAACTATTTTATCTTTGAAAAGTTGAAATTTAATCACTACATTTACCACCAGGTCTCATAATGTTTTAAATAACTCTAATTTCTACTATATATCATACTGAGTCAACATCACATTGGTAGTATTTAAAACACACACAGAATACTCTGTGTATAATCTTAACATATAAGGATATTGACAACTATGTTAAAATTATTACGATTAGCTCTTCCTGTCAAACTTTTTATGGGCATGCTTAACTTTTGAAATTTAGCCTTCAGTTACATTTTGAAAACTCAGATTTACCTTATGTAATAAAATATAAGCACAAAGTACATTACTTGCATTAAAATGCAGGGCTCGTTTGACTAGTAAGGAAGATATTAATGCATATTCGACCTACCCTTTTTTTTTTCTTTAGGGCCACACCGTAGTGTGTGGAAGTTCCCAGGCTAGTGTTTGAATCAGAGCTGCAGCTGCCAGCCACAGCAATGCGGGATCTGAGCCGTATCTGCGACCTACACCACCAGAGCTCACAGCAACACTGGATCCTTAACCCACTGAGTGAGGCCTGGGATTGATCCCACGTCCTCGTGGATACTAGTGGGGTTCGTTACCACTGAGCCACAATGGAAACTCCTCTACCTATCTTCTTTAACAAAATATTTTAGGTAGTGTTAAGGAAGACTATAAGATAATACCTGAATGCATGCCATTTCTTAAAACTGAATTGGCATCCTCAAGTTCATAGGTGAACAACTCCAAATAAAAGAATTTCTTTAACTTATTTTATTTTCACTCAGGGTTATAAAATATAATTTCTCTCTAAAATACAATTCATTTAAAAAAGGTAACACAAATAAAATTGTAACAGCGCCAACTTCCCACTTTTGGTAAAAACACTTGTTTTCATTGACCATTAAATAATTTCCAATTACCTTTTTCTCCTTTGTACTTGATTGCATCATAGTACACCTGCAGTAATTCATCAAAATCGTTTTTTTCTCCTCCCTGTGGTTCTACAATGACTGTCTTCACCAACTCCAGATTATGCCATAAACCAGTAGAGAGCCAACGTTCTTTTAACTTTTCTAATAACTGAAAAGGGGAAAGGAAAAAGTGGGTTTTTTGTGTGTCCAACTGAAAAAATTTAAACACTGGTTTGTTGAAAGACAATGTGACTACAATGTGATTATAGCAGGAGTACTAACCTTTCTGTGTTTTACTCTATAAAATGATATAAACGATTATGTGTCATAGAGTTGTTACTGGGTAAATTTATTAACCGATTTAGAAAGCTTTTTGAGTTCCTGTCATGGCTCAGTGCTAACAGCCCAACTAGTATCCGTTGGGATGTAGGTTCGAGCCCTGGCCTTGCTCAGTGAGTTAAGGATCCAGTGTTGCTCTGAGCTGTGGGGTATAGGTCACAGACGTGGCTCAGATCCACGTGGTTGCAGCTGTGGCATAAGCTGGCAGCTGTAGCTAGGATTAGACTCCTAGCCTAGGAACCTCCATATGCCATGGATACACTATAAAAGCAAAAAAGAAAAAAAAAGCAAACTTTGAATGGTGCCTGGCATACACTAAGAGCTCCATAAATGTTATCTGCTGTTACCATTACTATTTCTACTAACATCACTGCTGCCACTGCTACTACTTTTGTCATTGCCATCTTGGGGATTTCAAAAGCAGGAAAACAATTACTTCTGTCAAAGTTGATAAACTTTAAGTTACCTCTACATCTCAGATGTTCTTAATATCCTTAAAGCTAAGAGATTTCTGCAACACTAAACCAGCTTTACAATAAATACTAAAGGAACTTCTCTAGGCAGAAAAAAAAAAAAAAGGCCATAACCAGAAACAAAACCACCACAAATGACAAGGCTCACCAGTAAAGGCATATATACAGTAAAGATACGAAATCACCCATGCACAATTATGCTACCAAAATCAGAAATCGTGAGAGGAGGAGAGTACAAATGCAGGACACTAGAGACGCACTTGCAATTAAGGAACCAATAACTTAAAACAATCTTGTTAATGTATAGACTCCTATATCAAAACTTAACATCCTTAACTAAAGATTCTTTAACTAAAAATTGTTTAAGATCATTTTACCTACCTAGTTCATAGGCAACTATGCTATTTGAAAATTTTATCACCAAAGGGAACCCTCCTACACTGCTGGTGGAGAAGTAAGTTGGTACAACCACGATGGAAAACAGTATGGAGGTTCTTTAAAAAACTAATTAGAGAACTGCCATATGATCCAGCAATCCCACTCCTGGGCATATTTCTGGAGAAAGCCATAATTCTAAAAGATACATGCACCTCAGTATTCACTGCAGCACTCTCTACAATAGCCAAGACATGGAAGCAACCTAAATGTCATCAACAGAGAATTAGCTAAAGAAGATGTGGTACATATATACAACGGAATATCACTCAGCCATTAAAAAGCATGAAACAATGCCACTTGCAACAACATGGATGCGCCTAGAAATTATCATACTAAGTGAAGTAAGTCAGAGAAAGACAAATGTCATATGAGATCACTAACGTGGAATCTAACAGAAATGATACAACAGAACTTAAAAAAAAAGAAAGAGACTTAAAAGATTTTGAAACCAAACTTATGTTTACTTATGAAAACATGGAAAGGATAAATTGGGGGTTAGGACTGATATATACATACTACTATATATAAAATAGATGGGTAACAAGTATAGGGAAATTCACTCAATACTGTGTAATAACCTATACGTGAAAAGAATTTGCAAATGAATGATATATATATGTATATAAATATATAAATGATATATATATAAAAATCAGAGATTTACTTTGCTATACATCTGAAATTAACACAACTTTGTTTTTGTTTTTTGCTATACGTCTGAAATTAACACAACTTTGTTTTTGTTTGTTTGTTTTTTGCTTTTTACGGCTGCACATGTGACATATGGAAGTTCCCAGGCTAGGGGTTGAATCGGAGCTGCAGCTGCCGGCCTATACCACAGCCACAGCAGTGCCAGATCTGAGCCGGGTCTGTGACATATACCACAGCTCACAGCAATGCGGGATCCTTAACCCACACTGGGTGAGGCCAGGGATCGAACCTGAATCCTCATGGATACTAGTCGGGTTTATAACCCACTGAGCCACAACGGGGCACTTATGAAATTAACACAACTTAGTAAGTCAACTATATTCAAATACAATTTTTTAAAAAGAAAATTTAATCATCATTAATAAACTGAATTGAATAAATATATAAGCAGAGACTCAGGTATCGAATAAACAGAAAATAAAAAGGCGCAAATGGAACATTTACAAAAATAGCCATATTACAATCGGACTTTCAACAAGTTTCAAAGAATCTTTATCAGATTAATCACATATTCTAACAACAATGAAATTTTAGATTAAAAATCAACAATACAAAGTTAGTGGGAAAAGAATCAAACATACAAGCCCAACACTAAACATTATATTCCTAAAGAGCATATGGGTTATATGTCAATTATATCTCAATAAAGCTGCGGAAAAAAGAAAATAAATAACAAAAAAGAACATAAGGTTTAGAGAGGAAAACACAATAGAATTCATGAAATCTTTAGATATGAATAATTTTAAAAAGCACCCACAATTCAAACATGTAGATGCAGTATAGACAATACCTAGAAATACGCTTATAACTTGAAATGCATTTATTAAAATTTGAAACTAACTGAATTAAGCATTCTTTTTAAAAAGATAGAAAGTTAAATAGTAAACGCAAAGAAAACAAGTTTATAAACATAAGAACTAAATAAAAAAGGCAAGTCAGTAGCAGAGATTATTCTGATTTAAATTGAACTGTTTTACCTACTTGTTTTATGCAAAGCATTCTATGCAACATGGAGCAGCTATTATAATATACGCAAGCAACAAGAAATTACTCCAAATTCTCTAGAGATCAAAAACTAATTTTTTAACCAAAACCCAATATTTATAAAACGGTTTACTTCTTCAGAATTTTACCTTATCTATTTTCAAAAATAAACTTAATAAGGTCATAAACAAAAAAAAATTTCTTATCACTGCTATGGTGTAAATGTTTATGTCCCTCCAAAATGCTCATGTTGAAATTCTAATCCCCACAAAATAGATATTAGGAACTGGGGCCTTTGAGAAATGATTAGATCCAGAGGGTGAAGCTTTCACAAACGGGGTTACTGCTCTTATAAGGGATCCTACAGAGCTCCCTTGCCCTTTCTACCACATGAGGAGGACGCCGGAAAGTCACTGATTTCTGATAGGCCCTCAATCAACCATAGTAGCACCCTAATCTTGGACTTCCAGCCCCTAGAGCTGTGAAAAATAAATTTCCATTGTTTACAAGCTATCAAGTCTCTGGTATTTTGTTACAGCAGCCAAAACAGACTAAGAAAACTGCTAAGTAGTTCATTGCATATTATACAGTGATCAGGACTGCCTGATGAGTAAAAATAAAAATTTCCCATAAAACTATGTTAACAAGTAGAAAACATAGAGTTATTACTAATTTAAAAATCTTTTTTATTTTGAGTGCGTCAAGGGTTGGCTATTAGAATTGGCTTTTTGAATATGCACTTTCTGAACCAAAGTTTCTCATCAGTGCTAGAAAGTATCAAACCTTCTGGAAGTGCAGTGTATATGGGTGAGTTACTCTGTCTTTCAACTGAAAGGACAAGACTACTTATAAAGTCAATGATGTTCAGAAAAATCTATTAATTTCTTTAAATTTCTCCACTGAACTAGTTAAAAGATAAAAATATCCCAAGGATATAAACACAGACGAAATGTGTCATGAATTTGCATAATCACTGATTCTTAATAGAATTTAATATAATGGTGATATACTATTTTCTGAAAACAAAGGTAACACTTCACCTCTGATTCCTTGAGTCTGAACTTCCAATACGATAGGTTTTGAACATTCAAGGTCTGGAGAAATACCTCACTTTTTACTTAAGGAAGATCATTAAGTTGATGATTCCAAAATATATTCCCTTTTAATAGATTAAAATATTTTTAAGAAGAGAAGTCTAAGAAATAACAAAGAAATTGGTTCAATATACAAAATTCCCAAGAAATCCAGCAGGGATTTTTTTTTCCCACTGTACTGAATACAATTCAGAATATCAAAGAGCTATACATGATTCAGAAAAACATCTAACTTTGAATTTCCAAAAGCTTAGAAATTTAAAACAGCTATTGTATACATAATATTTCAAGGTTTGTTACAATGGACTAAGAAAAAAGACTTACTACCCACTAATTTTGGATTCCAAGAACTTCAGAAATTTATGGGCAATGAAAATGGCCACAAGTTTCCAAATAAATTGTGACTATCCCAATTGTAAAAGTACAATATACATTACCAACCACTTCAGAAAACTTTTTTCTTCTTAATTTTATGGCCACATCCACAATGCATGGAAGTTCCCAGGCCAGACACTGAATTCCAGTTACAGCTGGCGACCTATGTCACGGCTGCTGGCAATGACAGACCCTTTTAACTTACTGCGCTGGGCTGGGCCTATGCAGTGACCCGAGTTGCTGCAGATTCTTAACCCACTGTTCCATAGGGAGAACCCCAAAAAAACTTATAGCAATTAAATTAAACTGTTCCATGCTACTGGGTCTTTAAAAAAATTATCTGCAAAATAAAGCTGTTAAACTTGATAGATCCGAATAAACTTTTAGCTCTATAGTTCTTTGATTCTATTAAATTTTTTAAACTGAACTGTCAGGGTAAAATACATAATAAGATATAATTCGGGAGTTCCCTTCATGGCTTAGCGGAAACAAATCTGACTAGTATCCATGAGGACGCAGGTTCGATCCCTGGCCTTGCTCAGTGGGTTAAGGATCTGGCATTTCCGTGAGCTGCAGTGTAGGTCACAGACATGGCTAGTATCTGGCGTTGCTGTGGCGTGGGCCAGTGGCTACAGCTCTGATTTGACCCCTAGCCTGGGAACCTCCATATGCTGCGGGTGTGGCCCTAAAAAGACAACAACAAAAACAAGATTATAATTCGGAGAACAGGAAAGAACAAAAATGAGAAAGAGGGGGAACACAAAACAAGCCTTTTTCTAGGTTTCCATTACTGCCAATGCAAATTTTATAACTTGGACAAAATTTTTTCCCCATATAGAAATCATTCAAACTTGCTTAATTGAAAAGGAAAAACTTTTTAAATTACCCAATCATAGTTAAGAAGTTATTAAACTAATTTTTATCAAGAAAACTTTCATGCAATCTGACACCTATTAGCCTTCCCAGCGTGCCATACCATTTAGAGCCAGGTCCAGAGATATATATTTTATTTTAGGCAACTCATGCAAAGCCGAGGCAACAAGACACAAAATGTTGACCAGGATTAGAAGAGCTTTGTTCAAAAATTTGCTCTTCATTTGCACTTGTTTTTAATGTGTTAGAATATGGGGAAATTGGAACGCTCACACACTGTGATACGAATATAAAATGGTGAGGGTGCTTTGGAATTATATTCATAATTAAATACCCAAGAGAAATGAAAACATATATCCACACAAAAACTTATACATGAATGTTCATAGCAGCATTATTCATAACATTCAAACAGTAGAAATATCCTAATAACTTTTTTTTGGTCTTTTTGTCTTTTTAGGGCCGCACCCGCGGCATATGGAGGTTCCCAGGCTAAGGGTCCAAACAGAGATGTAGCTGCTGACCTACACCAGAGCCATAGCAACACAGGATTTGAGCCGCATCTGCAACCTACACCACAACTCAGGGCAATGCCGGATCCTTAACCCACTGAGCAAGGCCAGGAATTGAACCTGCATCCTCATGGATGCTAGTTGGGCTTGCTAACCACTGAGTCACAACGGTAACTCCCAAATATCTTTCAACTGATTAATAGGTAAGTAAAATTTGGTATACTCATAAAATGTAATATTACTTGGCCACAAAAATGAAGTACAGATGTATGCTACAACATGGATGAATTATGAAAACAACACACTAAGTGAAAGAAGCCAGGTACAAAAGGCCACAAATTGTATAATTCCACTTATATGAAAGTTCCAGAATAGGTAAATGCATAGGGACCAAAGTAAACTGGAGACTGCCTAAGGCTGGGTAAAGCAGAAAGTTTAGGGGAAGATGGGATTATTAATGGGTATGGAGTTTCTTTTAAGCATGATGAAAATGGAGTTCCCGTCGTGGCGCAGTGGTTAACGAATCCGACTAGGAACCATGAGGTTGTGGGTTCAATTCCTGGCCTTGCTCAGTGGGTTAAGGATCCGGCGTTGCCGTGAGCTGTGGTGTAGGTCACAGACGTGGCTCAGATCCTGCGTTGCTGTGGCTGCGGCGTAGGCCAGTGGCTACAGCTCCGATTAGACCCCTAGCCTGGGAACCTCCACATGCTGCAGGTGCGGCCTGAAAATGACAAACAGAAAAAACAAAAAAAGTTATGAAAATATTCTAAAATAAGTAAACTTTGTGAATCTAAAATAAACCATTGAATTGTATGCTTTAAATGAGTGAACTGTATGGTATGCAAATTATATCACAGTAAAGATATTTTATTAAAGCAATGACAAATAGGATACAGAACTTCCAAATCACGAAAGGAGGGGGGGAGGAGAAGGACAAAAAAACCAAGTCAATAGATTAAGATAAACAAAAGAAGGAAAAGAAGTCACAAAACAAGATCGTAGAAAATAAGTCCAAATATGTTAAAGAACAAAGCAAACACAAAGTTAACTTATTTATTGAAAGTGAGACATTCAGATTGTTTGAAAGAAAGGGAGGGAAGGAAGAAAGGAAGTAGGGAGAGAAAAAAGAAAACCAGCTATACGTTGTTTACCAAGAGAGAAACTTAAAATTAAACCACAAAGAAATCTTGAAAATGAAGATCTGGAAAAAGATACGTGAGGCAGATATTTACCAAAAGAAATCAGATGTATCACAGTCATAAAAACAGACTTCAAAGCAAAAAGTTTTAAAAAAAAAAGATACATATTCCACACACACACAAAGTGCATTCACCAAAAAGACAGAGCTGTCATGAATCTTTCTGTACTTAACACATAATTTGAAAATATGGAAAGAAAAAAGTGGCAAGAAATACAATGATAAACTCACCAATTCCCTAAATGCTATAGAGGACGTCGACATAGCTAAGATATTTATGGATGACTTAGATGAAATTAATATGAATACAGAAGGCTCAAACATGTAAGAAGCATCAACCTTACTCTATGCAGAAAACTTGATGCTGAATGAAAAATAATTCTTTTTAAATGCAGAATAATATACATCAACTCACAAAAGACATATCAATAAATTTTTAAAATCTACAATCATATACAGATTTACCGGAAACACATATTGACAGAAGGGTTACTCATACCAAAACAGAACAAGTTTATCTACATAGAAACCTGAAGAAAACTCTCATACAATTCTAGGTTCAAGAGGAAAACAAAATGGAAAAAAAATTACTTATAAACATTTTGCCTATTCTATGTCCTTTGCTTTTCCATATGAATTTTAGAAAAACCTTGTCACTTTCTACAAAGTGTCAATGACAGCACTATTTATATAGCAGAACATAATGGTGTTATAGAAATATAATTTGATTATAATAAGCAATGAAAATAAATGAATGTCTGTCATAGATAAATAAAAAAAGGTAAAAATTATATATATTACCATGCCATTTTTTTGAAAACTCAAAAAGAAGCCAAACTAAGTGACATATTGTTTAGGAATATATATAGATTGCGAAATACATATATACACGGTAAAGCCACTTTAAAAAAATGCTAATTATAAACTTTAGGTCAATTATTAACCCTGTGGCAGGTGAACAAAGTGACGGGGATTTGAAAGCATCCAGATAACTTTTAACAGTAATATTTAGTTCTCAAGTGATAGTCTAAGTGTTTTCATTTTATTAACGTATCTCATAACACATACATACTGCATGTGATCTTATGTAAGTGTGAAATATATATTTCTTATTAGTGTTTCTAGTAATACCAGAATAGCAGAGATAAGAAAACAAACAAAAACAACAAAAATATTAACCCCTATGTGTCAGAAACTACATCAAAAATTTAAGAATAAAACAGAGAACATTACAGAAAAAGTCCCTGCCTTTCTGGCATTTATATTATAGTAAGAGAATTTTACACTCCTAAAGATGTAGAATCAACATGCAGGAAACGCCAAAATTTGTATGTATTAGAACCCAGGTTACTTCTATATATGCTATATTCATGTGCCCAATGGCCTAATAAAAGTCACCAGTCAGATATCACAAAGGCACCCAAAATGTCTCATGCAAGACCAAATTTATAATATTCCAGTGTTTATTATTAACAGAAGCTAACACCATTCAGAGGTGTCTTCCACAGAGTCATCCTTAACGATATGCTCTCTCCATCATCCCCATCAATACTCAATCTTTTATCCCATATCCAATCTATTACCAAGCCTTGTTAATTTCTGTCTTCCAAATCTCTCCACATCCTAAACCATCAGTTCAATCCAAGCTATCACAATCTCTTGAAGGACTCTCCAAAAGTTTAACTGTATTTTCTGTCTCTTATCTACCACTTGTAGGTCTTTTAATATTTTACCCAGAAAAGTATTTTCAAAATAGAAATCTTACCACTCAATCTACTCACATCTTCACTTAAAAATTCAGTAAGGGATAGTTCCTGCCATGGTGCATGGTGCATGGTGCACTGGAATTCAACTGCAGTGGCTCGAGTCACTGCAGAGGTAAGCCTTTGATTCCCAGCCTGGTACAGTGGGTTAAAGGATCTGGCATTGCTGCAGCTGTGGCATAGGTCCAGCTGTGGCTCAGATTCAATCCCTGGCCCGGGAACTTCTATATGATGTGGGTGTGGCCATAAAATTAAAAAAAAAAAATTCAATAAGGGGTGAGTCAACAGATTCTCCTTGCCTCCATGGGAACACTGATTCAACACAAGGACAACAATTACTATTGTGAGAAATGTAGGAAACAGTTAAGAGATTCCTACCTCCCAGAGGAACATGAAACCAGATGCACTGAAGATGGGAGGAAAATCTGTGGCATAATTTTTGCCTTTGTCCCTCTTCCCAGCTCAGCATGGGACCCAGCATATTCTAAAGACCTGCAGAGAACAAAACAGAGCTGGGTGCCTCGCAGCAGCTCCAGAGAGCTCATAGTACCATAGAAAAAGTCAGAGGGAAGAACAAATTATGAGCTCTTGCAAAAAGAAACCGGAACATCTTTCTAATCAGGAATGTACACACACAAGTCAAGAGAAGGCACACCCACAGAAAAGGTTTGAGGGGCCCCCTGAGTCTGTAGCTGAGCTAACCGATGAAGTTCTTTCCCTGTACAAAGCCAGTCCATAAACAACTGGGAGAGGTGGCTGTTTTTTCAAGTGGGTAGATACAAACTCAAAGTTGCATGGAATGTGAAGAAACAGGGGAAACAGCCCAAAGGAACAAAATAAATGCCAGGAATCAATCATAAAGAAATGGAGGTAAATGAATCACCTGACAAAGAATTTAAAATAATCATCACAAAGATGCTGAACAAGCTCAAGAAAATGAACAAAGTGAGAATTTCAAAAAAAAGATACAGATAATATAAAACAGAGCCAAACAAATTCTGAAGCTGAAGAATACAGTAATTGAAACAAAAAATTCACTAGAGGGGTTCAATATCAGAAACAGTCAATCAAAATAAAAATAAAGAATCGGTGAACTCAAACAGGTCATTTGAACTGATACAGTCAGATAAGTATAAAGAAAAAATAATGAAAATGAGCAAAGAAATCCTGTGGGATTTATAGGACACCCTCATATATATTTATATATATAAATATGAGCATCAAAAGGTTAAAAAAGTGAGAAGGAGGTACAATGTTTATTTAAAGAATTAGTGGAGATCCCCTTGGTGGCTCAGTGGAAACAAACCTGACTAGTATCCGTGAAGATGCAAGTTCGATCCCTGGTTCTGCTCAGTGGGTTATCTGATCTGGCGTTGCCGTGAGCTGTGGGATAGGTTACAGATGTGTTCAGATATGGCATTGCTGTCGCTCTGGTGTAGGCCGGCAGCTGTAGCTCTGATTGGACCCCTGGCCTGAGAACTTTCATATGCCACACCTGTGGCCCAAAAAAAAAATTAGTGGCCAAAATTTCCCAAATTGGGGTGGGGGGAGATACAGAGACGAGAAAATGGACATTTTATTTTATATTATTTAAGTGTATATAATATATATAATTATACACACTATTTTTTAAAAAAACAAGTAAAATTATTATCTCTAGAGATGGGAAGATGTGATTATGAAGAGACACATATGGGCCTGTGATATACGAGCAAGGTTCTACTACCTTAGATGGGTGATAGACACTTAGACGTTCGTTTTATTATTATTTAAAATGTACCCAGAAATAAACCCAGATGCCTACGGTCAACTGATTTTTGACAAAGGAGGCAAGAACATAAAATGGGAAAAAGACAGTCTGTTCAGTAAGCATTGCTGGGAAACCTGGACAGCTGCATGCAAATCAATGAAACTAGAACACACTCTCACACCATGCACAAAAACAAACTCTAAATGGCTTAAAGACTTAAGACACCATTAAACTCCTGGAAGAAAACATTGGTAAAACATTCTCTGACATCAACCTTACAAATGTTTTCTCAGGTC
>PVHT020001179.1:0-51045 GCA_004024745.2 Catagonus wagneri
GGAATGTAAGCTGGTACAACCACTATGGAAAACAGTATGGAGGTACCTTAGAAAACTATACATAGAACTACCATATGACCCAGCAATCCCACTCTTGGGCATATACCCAGACAAAACTTTCCTTGAAAAAGACACCTGCACACACATGTTCATTGCAGCACTATTCACAATAACCAAGACATGGGAACAACCCAAATGTCCATCAACAGATGATTGGATTAGGAAGATGTGATATATATACACAATGGAATACTACTTAGCCATAAAAAAGAATAAAATAATGTCATTTGCAGCAACATGGATAGAATTAGAGACCCTCATACTGAGTGAAGTAAGTCAGAAGGAGAAAGACAGATACCATATGATATCACTAATAACTGGAATCTAATATACTGCACAAATGAACCTTTCTACAGAAAAGAAAATCAAGGACTTGGAGAACAGACTTGCAGTTGCCAAAAGGGTGGGGGAGGGAATGGGATGGTGGGGGGGGGTATGGGGTTAATAGTTGTAGACAGTTGCCTCTGGGCTGGAAAAGCAAGGAGATCCTACTGTATAGCACTGGGAATTATGTCTAACCACTTGTGATGAATCCATATATGTATGTGTAACCCTGTCACCACGCTGTACAGCTGGGTACAACGGAAAAAAAAATTTAAAAATTAAATAAAATAAAATGTACATATTAGTTTTATACACTTATATACACACTATATTTCATAATGAAAACAATGATTAAACAATATTACTCTGGTATTAATACAGATGAGCTAGGGAAGGGGTTAGAGTGGGTACATTTAGGCTAATAATACAGTAACCCAGATAGAAGTGGCTTGAATTAAAAAATGTTTAAAAATTATGCGAAACTGGCTCAGTGGTTAATGAATCCAACTAGTATCCATGAAGACGTGGGTTCGATCCCTGGCCTTGCTCAGTGAGTTAAGGATATGGAATTGCTATGAGCTGGATTGGCAGATGCAGCTTGGATCCCAAGTTGCTATGGCTGTGGTGTAGGCCGCCGTAGCTCTGATTCTACCCCTGGCCTGGGAACCTCCATGTGCCACGGGTGTGGCCCTAAAAAGACAAAAGGCCAAAAAAAAAAAAAAATTATGCAAATTTGGAGTTCCCATTGTGGCTCAATAGGTTAAGAACATGACTAGTATCCATGAGGATGTGGGTTTGATCCCTGGCCTCATTCAGTGGCTTAAGGATTCAGCACTGGAGGATCATATGGAGGTGAAGGCCCATCCAAAGATTATATAGGAAAATGCACTTTATTAAACTCAATGTTCACTGATGATTAAGATCCAGACTTAGTGAAACTTTCGAACATAAATATTTTTACCCAGTAAAAATGCAAATGATTTCTGTCTGGGTGAAAACATAACCCCAAAAGTTCAGTTTACTGACCTGTAGTACACTAACTCGATTTATACTCCAGCCAGCAATCTTATACGCTATTCCTTTATTATATTGCCTATAAATACAAAACTCCTTAAATGTTCCCTGAATCAGCTTTTTTTATCATACTCATTCTCTCATTAATCAATAAATTGAATAAATGTAATTCTATCTCATGTGTCAGGTGCTCACTTTATATTCACATGTGATTTTATGATTTTACCTTTTTGAAGTTATACTGTAGAGAAAGTAAAATAAATAGATTATAATAATATTTAAAATTAAAAATGAACAAGGTGGTATGTTATATTGGATATGAAGGGAAAGGGAGAAGGTTCATAGACTCCCCCTGGTTTTCTGATTAGACTAAATATAAATTATGGTACCATTCATTCATAAAGGCAACACTGGGAAAGGACCAAGATTGAGAGAAAAGATTACAATTTTGTTGTCTTTGAGATGCTCAGATTGATATGTTGATGCAGCAATGTGTGATGCTGTGATTTACAATAAGAGTTCATCTGACTCTTTTATAATACACATACATACACTTTTTTTTATCTTGGTCTCTGCTCCTAGCACAGAGCTTCTAAAATCACTGGAATTTCCTGAGCAATAACAGCTATAGGAACATCTTTTGTTCTCAGTTCCTGAAATAGTTCTAGAACCATAAAGGTGAAGTGATTTATTCATAGCAAGCCCCTTCCAACCACACCTGAGTATATGTTAATTAGGTGACTTTTGGACAGCCCCAAGTAACCCGAGGACATTGGCTGGCTGCCAGTGGAACTGCGATATTGCGATTTATAAGAAAAATATACATTTGGTTATTCAGGTAGCCAAAACACATTGCTCTTATATATTTGATCTTCATCCACCATTCCTGGCTCACAGCTCTCCAAACCCTGAGAGTAATAGTGACACTTTTTGTTAGGTAAATGAGGTGACTTTAAGAAAGTATCTCAGGATGGGGGCTAGTTGTCAATGGAGCCAATCACAAAATTAGAGGGATGGAACCCTTTGGTGCAGAGAACCTCAAGCTATGTAGAACTACGCATCTCTCCATCTGCCTCCTGATTCATAGTCTTTAATATCCTTTTATAATAAATTGATAATCTAGTGAGTTAATGAGTTTTCCTGGGTTCTATGAGCTGTTCTAGCAAATTATCAAACCCAAGGAGTGGGTCATGGGAACCTCTGGTTTATAGCCAGTCTGTCAGAAATATAGGTAACAACCTGGGCCTGTGACTAGTGTCTGAAGTGCAGGGTGGTATTGTGGGACTGAACCATCTACCTGTGGAATCTAATTCTATCTCTTATGTCAGGACTCAGTAAAAAAAGTTAAAATAATTTTTTTTTTTAAAAAAAGGGCATTCCCATTGTGGCTCAGTGGGTTACAAATTGGACAAGTATCCACGAGGTTGTGGGTTTGATCACTGACCTCACTCAGTGATTTAAGGATCCAGCATTGCCATGAGCTGTGGTGTAGGTTGCAGACATGGCGGGGATCTGGCGTTGCTGTGGCTGTGGTGGAGGCCGATAGCTACAGCTCTGATTTGACCTCTAGCCTGGGAACTTCTATATGCTGCATGTGCAGCCCTAAAAAGCAGAAAAAAAAAAAAAAAAAAAAGGACCGGGTTAAATTTTTGGTACCCAAGAATTGTAATGAAGACTTCATAAAAACCGGAAAGTATGGAGCTCAGAGAGCTTCTGGGTTGGTGAATGCATCCACATGCCAGAGGGTGGTACACCCCAGTTCCATGGAGACAGATGTCCTGCACTTGGGACCCTTCGAGACCTCACCCCATACACTTCATCTGGCTGTTCATCTGACTCTTTTATGATATCCTTTATAATAACCTGGCAAACGTAAGTCAACATTTCTCTGAGTTTTGTGGACCACTTTAGCAAATTAATAATCAAACTTGATAAGGGAATTGAGGGAACCTCCAATTTATAGCCAGTCGGTCAGACACACAGGTAATAACCTAGACATGACATTGGTGTCCTAAGTGAAGCAGTCTTGTGGGATGGAGCCTTTAACCTCTGGTATCTGATCTTATATGTAGGTAGATGTTGTCATAACTGGGTTAAACCAAAGGACATTCAGGTGGTGTCCTTAGGGTCTGGAAACCCACGCATCAGATGTCAGAGTTGAAACTGCGTTGCAGTAGATTACTGAGAGTAGAGCAGACACAGAAGAGCTGTTTGCTGTTTTGATTGTGGTATTTAGAAGTCATAACTGAGTTATAAATTGGGAGGCCAAGACAAATAGATACAACTAAAAGAACGAAAACATAGATAAAATTGAGCGCTGGAGTACAGATAAAGAAAAAAGTCCAGCAAGAAAATCTTACTTCCTTTCTATCACGCTGCACATCCAATCCACCTGCAAATCCTGCCAGCACTACTTTAAAATGAAATCTAGATCCAAACATTGCTACCAGTGGTCCTAGCCCCCACCATCTCTCACCTGAGTTATTACAGTGGACTCCTACAGAGTCACGATGCTTCTTCTTATGCTCTCTATAGCCCATTTTCATATAGCAGCCAATACAATCCTTTAAAAATTAAATCTAAATTCTCCAATGGCTTCCTACTGCATTTAGAATAAAATCCAAATTCTTACTGTAGCATGATTTTACCACAGCTATTTCTCTGACCTCATGTTCTGCTATCTCTCACCTCACCCTTATTTTGCTTCAGCCAGGGTAGGCATCTTGTCAATGGAACAAACCACTCTCTTACCACAGGTTCCCTGTGTCGGAATATTCTTCCCCCAGTTCAGAATTTGTTTGTTTCCCCATCTCCTTTTAGGCTTTTACTCAATGTCACCTTCTCTGACAGGCCTTTGAGAACTATTCAGTTAAAATTCTGGGAGTTCCCATCATGGCTCAGCAGTTAACGAACCCAACTAGTATCCATGAGGACACAGGTTCGATCCCTGGCCTCACTCTGTAAATTAAGGATCTGGTGTTGCCGTGAGCTGTGGTGTAGGTCGCAGATGTCGCTCGGATCCTGCGTTGCTGTGGCTGTGGAAGAGCCAGCAGTTACGGCTCTGATTCGACCCCTAGCCTGGGAACCTCCATATGCTGAGAGTGTGGCCCTAAAAAGACAATAAATAAATAAAATTCTAAAGCACCTCTTTCCACTCCCCCAGGATTCTCCTTTTCCCTTTTTGCACTATTTTTCTACACTTACCATTATCTATACTAGTCCACTTAGGCTACCATTAAAAAAAAAAAATCATCTCACAATACATACATGTATTGGGAGTTCCCGTCGTGGCACAGCAGTTAACTAAACTGACTAGGAGCCATGAGGTTGTGGGTTCGATCCCTGGCCTTGCTCAGTGGGTTAAGGATCCAGCGTTGCCGTGAGCTGTGGTATAGGCTGCAGACGCGGCTTGGACCCTGCGTTGCTGTGGCTGTGGCGTAGGTCCGCGGCTACAGTTCTGATTAGTCCCTTAGCCTGGGAACCTCCATATGCCGCAAGTGCAGCCCTAGAAAAAGACAAAAAAAAAGTACATGCATGTATTGAATCATCACCCTGTACACCTTGAACTTACATATACGTCAATACCATCTCAATAAAGCTGGAAAAATGTATCACAAATTTAGTGGCTTATACATAAATTTATTTTTTACAACTCTACAGACTGGAAGGTCCAAGATCAAGTAGCTGGCTGATTCAGTTCCTAGTGAGATCCTCTTCCAGGTTTGCAGATGGCCACCTTGCTGAATCCTCACACAGCTTTTCCTATGTGCTCATGTTGTGGGGGAGAGAGTAAAATTTCAGGCATCTCTTCTTATAGGGACACTAATGCTGTCAGGTTAACGCTCTATCCTTATGACTTCATTTAACCTTAATTACTTCCTTAGAGACCCCATTTCCAATCATGGCCACACTGGGGGTTAGGGCTTCGACATACGAATATAGGGGTGGTGGGAACACAAACATTCGGTCTATGACACCATCTAATAGACTAGTATCTTTCTGTGAGTCTGGTTTATTTTCTGTTTCTCACCCCTGGAATACAACCTCCATAATGATAATGATTTTTGTTTGTTTTGCTCACTGCTGATTGTCCAGTACTTAGAACAGTACCTGGGCACACAGAATTATGCAAAAAAAAAAAAAACCCTGTAAAATCAAATGCAAACGTTCTTAATAAAAGATATCAATAAAGATGATCGCGACCTTTAAAAGACATAAGCTCAGAGACTAGAGTTTTTTGTTGGCAAATTGCTCTCTTTTTCCTTCCTTCCAAGAAGGATGGAGAGGTAAAGGTTTAGAGGGAATGATGGAAAGTAAACAGGATACCAAACCTGAGGTTCTACAGAGAAATACGCAGTTGCAACATCAAAGCACTGACAAGGAAATGACACGGCCTCTGGCTATAAATATCCAGATTTTAGTTCAGGTAAGGAGCTACAAGGGACACTATAAAAATGGGGTAGGGGGATTTGGTAACTATGAGACAACACTTTCACAGACAAAAATGTGTTCATTTTAATCTTTTCAGTGAAGATTTTTTTTTAAGTACCGTAAAAGCCTTCTGTGCAGGATTATACAGGGGCGACATGAAAATCTAGAGTGTAGCTCTACAGCAAAAACATACCGATTATTTTGGTGAAAACGACCTGTGGCAAATTTTCAGTTTCAAGTAAAAAAAAAAAAAAAAATGGGGTCTAGAGCTTTATCACTCACTGAAAGTGACATTCAAATTGCACATCCGGGAGTTCCCTGCTAGTCTAGTGGTTAGGACTTGGTGCTTTCACCACTGTGCCCCGAGTTCAATCCTTGGTCTGGGAACTGAGATCTCACATCAAGCCACTGCTTGCCACAGCCAAAAAATAAATAAATAAAATTAAAATTAAAAATTAAGAAAACGGAAAGTGCACATCTACACATCTTAATTACTTCCCCCCCCAATAAAATTCATACAACTAAATACACACGTACTTCAACTTTTTAAATGTTTTAAAGCATCCTAACTAGGCTTAAAAATCAAATAATTTAGAGGAAGGTACTGACACAGAACTATCTCTCAGGTTTTAAGATATATATATATATATATGAAAAATGTGAGGTATCTCTGTTAGCTGATGAAGAGCAAATACTACTCACACACAGAGAGACTAGCTTACATACAGTGATGAAGATAATCTAATCTACTAACATTCACATCACTTGGATTTGGTAACTTTAGAAACTTTTTTTTTTAAGTCAGATGCCACAAATTAAAAGACACTTTATAATGTTTATGCCTTATCTGGATATTGTCATTTTACTTTTTCAAACTTCTTAAAACCAGTATCTCACTAGGGAGGCAGTAAGTTACAATACAACCTAGTGGGGAAATCCTGCACTTGCTCAATGTCTATAGCTTTTACACAGTTCCAGATGTTCAGTACATTAATAATGCACTAACTCAAAGCCTCTTTCTGAAACTTTAGAAAGTGCAAATTGCATTAAGACCTCTTTGCCCTCATTAATGGTATTGTTACAATCCCAGTCCTCGGGAAAATGTTTTTTGGCATGTGTTTAAGTTTATAATATTGCCATTTACTCACTTTAATAGCCAGTACTCAAGTCTTAATGCTTTTAATAGGCCTCCCTAAACGGACTACCATCTTTGGTAATCTTTTTCACATAATTTATTTCATAGGTAAAACCTGCCATATTTTTCCATCTGAAGATGATTCTTCCTATTCATTTCATGAGGCACTAATACTTAAGAAATGTCTACCTTCTTTTACTCAGGTGATATGTATCCATAGGTGGCACATGTTAGGAATAATATACAGTCCCTTTTAAATAGTAATAAAAATGAAGAATAATTGTAGTGTATTTTTGTAACATTTTAAATTTCAATAAAAATGGGTTTTTCCTTAATTCTTAACTATACTCAAACAAAATATGAGAAAACCAGAAATACTAATTTCTGTTGAAACAACACCCTATATTCTAGCTATCTGGTGGTATCTCAAGAGGCTTGGGTTATAGTTCAGGAGCAAGCTTTCAAAGAATATATATGGAGTTAGTAATATAGCAGGAAGAATAATACATAAGAATACTGTCCTGAAGTGAAAGTAAGATTGCTTATAGTTGTTGGCTATCTATATGGAAATGAAAGGTCCTAGAGTCTCCAACCTGGAGAATTCCCTCTTATAAGTTTGTTAAAAGAATGAGGACTATGATAATGTTAGAGTTGTGCTATAGATACTAATATGCTTATTTAGAGGGTCACTTACTGATTCATTTTAATAAACATACAGAATAGTTACATGGTAAAAATTTTCAAATAAAATTGAATTTCAGAAATAACTCCTACATTTCCTCACCTACTTCACTGAAATCTCTTGAAAAGAAAATAAGAACCCAATAGCTATTTGTGTTGGAACAAATTCTTAATTATTTAAAACAGGAGTTCTGAATTTCTGTTGATCAACATAGTTGGTTCATAAATGTCTGACCTAACCATTTTGTTAAAATGTATATATTTGCCCAGTTTTGCCACTTTAGAGTCAAGAAGTATTAGCTTAGTATCTGCTTAAATCTGAATGAACAAATAAATTTATTCACACAAATTCATTTATACGTTTCATTTCTTACCTGAGTAGACTGATTAGGGTTTAAAAAAGGAGGGGGGAGGGCAACTCATTTTCTATACCTCTGTTAAAAAGCTAATAATTAAAGTAAACCAAATGAGGTCAGTACACCTGCACTATTAGAATCTAAGGCAGACCAAGACTGAGAAAAGAAAATGAAGAAGAAACAACTACTACAATGTTACCTAAAAGCTGCTACCTCCAGGTATTGCCAGTCTGAATCTGCTGTAAACGTGTTGCTATAAAACTTGAAGGTGAAATGCTTTGGAAAAAATACTTCACCATCTAGTGGAGAAAACCCAAAATAAAAATGCTTAAAATACAATGTGGTAAGTGCTATTACAGATACATACGGCTAGTCAGAGGAAAGAGTGACTAATTTTTGCCTGAGGGTTAAGGATGGTTTGACAGAGTAAACTTTTGAGCTGGATAGAGAGCATAAAATTTCTACATTAATAAAAAGGTCAGGGAGTGGATTCAAGCAGACAGAACACTATGAACACTACTGCTGCTTAACAAATTACCCACAAACCTAGTGACTTAAAACAAGACCCACTTTTGAAAATAAATTTTTAGACTGTGGTAAAATATACATAACATAAAATTTGCCGTCTTAACCATTTTTAAGTGTATGGTTCAGTACCGTTATATAATTCACATTATTGTAGAACCAAATTCCAAAGCTCTATTCGTCTTCAGTAGGTAAGTAGATAAATTAACTGTGGTACATTCAGACAATGGAAGAGTATTCCATGCCAAAAAGAAATGAGCTATCAAGCAATGAAAAGACATGGAGGATACTTAAATCATACGACTAAGTGAAAGAAGCTAATCTGAGATATAGTTGGCATCACATATTTTATGATGCCAACTATATCACATTCTGAAAAGGGCACAAGTATGAAGACAGTGAAAAGACCAGTCGTTGCTAAGGGTTGGGGGTTAGGTAAGAATGAACAGGCAAAGCACAGAACATTTTTTGGACACCATAAGTACTCTGCGTGATACTATAATGGTGGAAACATGTCATTGTACATTTATAAAAACTCACTCTATGTAAGTATTTTAGAATATATAATACCAAGAGCAACCCTAAATTAAACTAAAGACTTCAGGTGATAATGACGTGTTGGCATAAGGTCATCAGTATAATGATGTACCACTTTAGTGAGGAATACTGATAATGTTATAGGTTATGCATATGTGGAACCAGTACGGAAGCTCTCTGTAGTGTCCACTCAGTTCCGCTGTAATCCTAAAACTGCTCTAAAAAATAAACTTTTTTTTTTTTAGGGCCACATCCATGACATACGGAAGTTCCCTGGCAAGGGGTTGAACTGGAGTTGCCGGCCTATGCCATAGCCACAGCCACAGCAATGTCAGATCAGAGTCGCACCTGCAACATACACCATAGCAACACTGGATCCTTAACTCACTGAGCAGGGCCAAGGATGGAACCCAAGTCTTCACAGATACTAGTCGGGTTCATTACCACTGAGCCACAACAGGAACCCTCAAACTCTGTTTTTTAAAAAACTACATAACCTGTAGATTTTTCTACAGTAAGCTGCTATCTCTAGAATCTTTTTCTTGTTATTTTTCCCTCATGATCTGGCATATTACCATGACTTTCTAGTTACACCACCTTCAAGTCAACACTATCGAAACCAGGCAAGTGAAGCAAATGTTACTTCTAAAATCTCCTCAGAAACCGTACTTTGTACGAAGGCAAATACCAAGGCACTGGTATGGGCTCTAACCATTCATTCGCCATATCCGATAGAAAATGCAGTATCTTTCGAAAGAGTTTTAAAAATGTGGTAACACTTGAGTATCTATCGCCTTAAAATTGAAGCCAAGAAAGTGAAAAAATTCACATCGGTAATTTGCATTTGTTGTATTATTTGAGAACATTCTATCCTTAGTATAAAAGAAGCAAAATAGATATATGAAACTCCTAAAATGTTTAAACCATCAACAGAAGTTGGAAACCTGTAAGACATGTACACAAATAAAGTACAGTATGTATATAAGAATATAGGTGGAAAGGGATGGACGGATCAAGTAGACACTAAATAGTCAAGATAACCTATGTATACATAAAGCACCAAATAGTCAAGGTACACTAAATTTATCTGAGGCATACGAAACACTCAATATTCATGAAATCTTAATTCAGCCAACTGTTGTTGACACCCATCCTGGCCCCATGTATCCTCTCCCCAAGAAAGGCAAATAAAAGCCACAGTTGTTCAGCAGGCTAACTGGAGTACAGCTGTGGCCAAGTACACTTGCTCTTGCTTTTCCTTAAAAAAGTTGTGTCATTAGCCTTGAACACTTTCTGTCTACTGGGCCACACTGCTCAAAGTCCTTTCTAGTCTATAACTACAGTATCAGCAAGCAATGCTGACGTGGTAGAGAATGACAGATAAGACACATGAACACTGTACAACCCGGATTTTAGGTAATGTGGTTCTTCCACCCTCTTATACCCTATCCTAAATGTGTTAACTTACCCTCAACTCTTTCTTTTTATTTCTAGAGTATGTTTTAAATTTTCTTAAATAAACTATGACATTCAAGGGAGTTCCCGATGTGGCGCAGTGGAAACGAATCTGACTAGTATCCATGAGGATGCAGGTTCAATCCCTGCCTTCACTCAGTGGGTCGGGGATCTGGTGTTGCTGTGAGCTGTGGTGGAGGTGGCAGACGCAGCTCGGATCCTACATTGCTGTGGCTGTGGTGAAGGCCGGCAGCTACAGCTCCTGTTAGACCCCTAGCCTGGGAACTTCTGTATGCTGTGGGTGTGGCCCTAAAAAGCAAAACAAACAAACAAACAAAAACAACCCAAAACAAAAAAAACAGTAACAACAACAAAAACCCCATGTGATTCAGACATCTCAATCTGTCAGCTTCTCTGTCCCCAGTACCTCTGGCATAGCCTGCGTGGCAAGCCTGTTTGGAGGTTACCATGGCATCAACGTGATTTCCTAACCTGGTAATATCCAAATCGAAAAACTGTCAATCTGAAACTGTCAGCCAACAGGAAAAAATCCACTGGTCTCTGTTACAAAGATTAACTATAGATGGACATTAAAGATTGTAACCAAGATAGGAGTTCCCTTCGTGGCTCAGTGGTTAACAAATCCGACTAAGAACCATGAGGTTGCGGGTTCGATCCCTGGCCTTGCTCATGGGTTAAGGATCCGGCGTTGCCGTGAGCTGTGGTGTAGGTTGCAGACGCGGCTCGGATCCCGCGTGGCTGTGGCTGTGGCGAAGGCCGGCAGCTACAGCTCCTGTTAGACCCCTAGCCTGGGAACCTCCATATGCCGTGGGTGTGGCCCTACATAAAGGCAAAAAGACAAAAAAAAAAAAAAAAGATTGTAACCAAGATAAATGCCTGAAGCTTCCAACTTTGTCTAGCCCCTATCAAGTTCAAATAAATCACTTCAATATGGAAATGTTTAGTAAATTAATCATAAGCTAAATTTAACCACTTTTTCTTTTACTTCCCCAAAAGTGCTTTCCACAACTGTGCTTTTATCCTTAGAAAATATACTTTAGAACCACTGTTGGGGAGTGAGGGATACACAAGCAGTTTGAATAAATTCTAAATTGATTACTTGATCCTTGACCCGTGCCAAACTAGTTAACATGGCCATCCTTGACTCTAGTTTAACCTGAACCTCCCTGGTCTTTTCTCCCTAGATTTTTTTCACTTAAAAAATCATAACCAATATGTTTTTATAAAGTTTGGAGCCAGATGTGGCACAAATGTATGCATGTTATTGTAGACAAAGAATATAAATGACTATGTGCATGCATGTAGAACAAAATTAAGCAAAAAACTGGTTATTTAAATAGCTACTTTTCAATTGCTCCACTATTTTTTAGACTATTTCCCCACAAACGCATTAAAAGCAGCTTTGGAGTAGCTTTTTTTTTTTTTCTGTCTTTTGTCTTTTTAGGGCCGCACCCACAGCATACGGAGGCTCCCAGGCTAGGGGTTGAATCAGAGCTGTAGCTGCCGGCCTATGCCACAGCCACAGCAATGCCAAATTTGAGCTGCATCTGTGACCTACACCACAGCTCACGGCAACGCTGGATCCTTAACTCACTGAGTGAAGCCAGGGATTGAACCCGCAACCTCATGGTTCCTAGTCTGATTTGTTTCTGCTGTGCCACGACAGGAACTCCCTGAGTAGCTCCTATATCTGTCTTCCTAAAAGTAACATTTTTAGCTCACAAGAGAAGCCAAATGTGCAAAGCAAATATAAATACTGAAATATACAGGCATTTGTATACATATGCATCTTGTTCTAAATAAAAATAGTTCAAATGAATACTTATCAGATCAATTATATTTCATATATCAAACTCTAGAATGCTATTATGAAGACAGTATTCGACTAGAAATTCGAGTTCCCAGGCAAGTACTTTTACTAATTAAACGTCTGACCATAGACAAGGTATTTGACATATTAACCCAGAATGTAGTATGTGCCCAACACATGTCTATCAAATGAATATATTAATGAAGGAACAAACAAATGAATGAATGTTGTTTAATTTTAAGTGCAGAATTCTTAAGAACTACACCTAATTTCTCAGAGACGTATAACCTCCCTATCATTCACCACCACAAAGATTCCTTTTATTTGACACTGTGGAAAAAATGCTCCTTAAAAGGCTTGGGTGACCACTTAAAATAAGGCAAATACATACTCTACTGAAATGTTAAGTGTCTAAGTAAGAAAAAAGAGGCTGCTGTCTCACTTTCTGAGATGGACTGCATTCTATCTATGGAATGTGTATCTCCCAGGCCACTCTTGCCTTCTGAGATGGCCCAAAATCTCTCAATATATCTACTTCTCACCTATCCAAAAAGGAAGAGAGAAAGAAAAGAAGTAAGGAAAGAAGGGAATGGGGGGGGGAGGGAGAAAGGGAGGAAGGGAAAGAAAGAAAGAAAGAAAGAAAGAAAGAAAGAAAGAAAGAAAGAAAGAAAGAAAAAAGTTTTACATGGATCAATTTGGTTTTTCCTTTAAATGCAATATAGCTTAAAAATGAGAAATGTCAGACTAGTGGCACTGCAAATTTCTCAATATACAAGTTTAATATTAAACAATACTTATAAAAATTATAACTAGAGACTGAGTAGAAACATTTGCATTGTATTCCTTATCTGACATTCAGTGTTGAATGCAAAATGCTCCCTCAGGGAAAATGGTTTTTACTCATAAAGATGTAAAAGAAAATCAGTGTCTACAATGTACAAATAAAAGGATCCAAGTCGCTACTTTGGCACCAGAGAGTCTCTTTCCAAAATGATTTAATGGAAACTTTTCTATCCATAAAAAGAGTATAAAAACTCTTCTACCCATAAAAAGAATCTCTTGGAGAGCTCTAAAGCAGTGGTGCCACTAGTTAAATGACAATAGGAGTCAAAATCAAATTTATCATAGTGGATGAATGGTATTTTTCTTGAAACTATTACAATATTAAGTAACTTTAGAAGGCTCTGAAAGAAATGTGGGAGGAAAGATCTAGAATGACAACTTTCTGATTTTCATCCTTACACAAATTTGCAGTTTATAACAACAGGAAATTCACTTCATTTCTCCCAGTGAAAGAGTAAGGTTTTCAGTAAATCACAAATTACAATTATCTAGACATAAAAGGGGAAAACTATTTGCCACCACAATGTGTGGTTTTAAAAATTAAATTTGTATGCCCCAAACCTCCCCAAAATAAATTCTAATGTAAGCTCTCACACCTTTTGCATATTCCAATGTCAAAACCCCTTCAAAAATGAAAAAAAGCTGACATGATACATTTAATAATTTTAGTCGCTGTACTGTGTAAGAGTTGACAATTGTACAGATGAAAGGCTAATATAATGTGTTGGTTTAATATTTTCTTTTCCTTTTTTTTTGTTTTTTTTAAGGCCGCACCCGAGGCATATGGAGGTTCCCAGGCTAGGGGTCCAATCAGAACTGTAGCCACCAGCCTATACCACAGCCACAGCAATGCGGGATCCAGGCCATTTCTGTGACCTACACAACAGCTAATGGCAATGCTGGATCCCTGACCCACTGAGCAAGGCCAGGGATGCAACCCATGTCCTCATGGATACCAGTCAGGTTCGTTTCTGCTGTACCACAAGGGGAACTACGAAAGCATCTTATATTTCTAAGTAAATTTTACTTTCTGATAATCTGTGATACTCTGTATCGATACTGATACTCATTTTCAAAAGTAATTTTTGCTAGCATTGCTATTGATTTTTTACCATAAATACATTTTTAGTGTATATTCACCTTGTCTTCTAACAAAAATCTTAAAAATGACAGTTGTTGTAACATGGTTTTATAAAAGTATATTTTTTAAATATGTGAAAATTTAAGTAAAATTTTACAGTTTTATTATAATAAACATCGCATACTTAAATGTTACTTTGGCATAGAATTTTCATATCATATAATTATATTACATGGGTCTAAAAAGATCCACAGTATATGGGTTTTTTTCCTTGCACGGGAGGTGACTATCATACTAAGAATTAATTTATTATGACGTATATGAGATTAAAGACTAGAGAAATTTTGAAAATTTGGTGTGTAATGCTGAGAGCAATTACTTCATCACAATTAAAAAATATATGCTTAAAGTAGAGGCAGTGCTTCTGGAGAATCAATATTTTGGCACAGAGGAGAAAAGTTTTATTAATTCATAGTTTTTAGACAATCGCTACTAATTACTCATTTGATTCATGTTACACTTTTTCAAAATCTTGAACTTTTGAAAATTCAGAAGCCTGTATTTTTTCTTTATTAAAAATATTTTTTCTTGGAGTTCCCGTCGTGGCGCAGCAGAAACAAATTAGACTAGGAATCATGAGGTTGCGGGTTCAATCCCTGGCCTCTCTCAGCAGGTCAAGGATCCGGCGCTGCCGTGAGCTCTGGTGTAGGTGGCAGACATGGCTCAGATCTGGCATTGCTGTGGCTGTGTCACAGGCTGGCAGCTACAGCTCCAATTAGACCCCTAGCCTAGGAACCTCCATATGCTGCAGGTACAGCCCTAAAAAGACAAAAAAAAAGGGAAAGAAAAAAGAAAACTGTCATTCCCATCTTGCTTCTGATCCTGGGAAGCTTATTGTGGTAATCTTAACATGATTTTTTAAAAGCATAAGAAATAGTAAATATTCCCTTACCTTGTAAGATGGCAAGAAACACAAAATTCCTTGGCTCACAGTCTGACACACAGATAACAAAAGTGCTCCTACTTCATCCTGGAACTCAAACGTTTCTGTGTGCTGAAAGGTAGCACAGAGATTGCGACCCTTGGGGCCTGACCCAATGGTACCAACCCAAACCTAGAATATAAATATGTCAGTATTAGAGTTATGCTTAAATGAAGCTGGCAAACTAGCATTTAGTTGGTAGCTTTAATTACGTGTATGTCAAAAGACCAAAGAATGAATTTAGAGAATAGTTATTTTTAAATTGTTGGTTTTTAAAAATATTACCTTTAATTACTTATATATAGATTTAATTTTGTTGGATGATAAGAACAAATGAAATGAATAAATCAGAAATGAATCCAAAATAACAGAGATGAGGGCTGGTATGATGTGTTACAGATAAGTCTCTAAGACTTAACTATAACAGGAACTACTGTTTCACAAATTCACTGATGCTCAAAGATCCACAGTCACAGAAAATCAGACCCAAATGTTACAGTTATGTGCAATTCTTCTACATTCGCCCAGATCTACATAACCTGTGAAATAATCAAAAAACACCTTGTGATTCAACTTACATGAGGTCTTTAAAATAGTCAAATTCATAAAAACAGAAAGTTGAAAATACATGTTGGGAGTTCCTGCTGTGGCGCAACAGGATAAGCGGGGTCTTAGGAGTGCTGTGACTCAGGTTCAATCCCCAGCCTTGCTCAGTGGGTTAAGGATCTGGCATTGCCGTGAGCTGTGGTGTAGGTCACAGACACGCCTCGGATCCCACATTGCTTTGGCTGTGGTGTAGGCCAGCAGCTGCAGCTCCGATTCAACCCCTACGGGACCCTCCATATGCCACAGGCGTTGCCCGAAAAAGACAAAAGAGAAAAAAAGAAATTTAAAATTTATTTTAAGAGAGAAATTGCAATACAGTGTTGTTATCTAAAGTGTATATTTTTACTCAGTGGGTTGAAGGAATGCTATTTACTGGTATTTTCATTTGTTGACACTATCAAGTTGCTGACAAATTTTCTTTTATTCTAAAACTGAAATGTTGAATTTCCTATCAGGATTTTTTTTTTTTTTTGCTAGTACTTCAAGTACCTTTTAATTTGTTTATAGACAACTATATTGAAGTAAAAAGATTAAGAGCCTTAAAAAAAAAAACTAACCTGTGAGTTATTAATGACATGATTAGCCTCGAGCTGGATAGTAAATGTAACACCAAGTTCTGATGAAAAGGATTTCATTGGTGATAATGTCCCAGATGTCAAAACAATGGTCCAAACCTTGCCATTAATATCTGAAAAGGCCTAAAAGGAAACATTAGAAACATAAAATCATCTTTAAAAAAGTCAAACACATTCATTTGAATCTTGTTACTGGGCAAGAAGATAGAATTTTTTTACAGCATGATTAGCTTACCACAGCTGGATTTAAGCACCAAAAATTCAGCACATGAACTGCTATTTTCTGTCGTAAACGTTTCCTATTTTTTGGTAGAACAAAGAATCCATTTCTGTCTGAAGTATCTGTCTGGTTTATCCAAGAGTAAGTCTGTTGAATAGCAACTTTATAATCATCTGCAAATCTAAATGAAAATAAAATGGTAATTAAACAGCAAAACTTTAGATAAAACTGTCCCCCACCAACCCCTACCACTAATTAAGTTCAGTAATTCTGATAGAAAATAAGCCATTAAACCTTAGAGTCAACTCCCTCTTACAGAGATTAGATATCATCTAACCATCCACCCTTTATCACTTCCCGACCCTATGTTCAAACACTACATAAATCATGGCAGAGCCAGAATTAAAATCCAGGCCTCCTCACTCCTACTCCAAACCTCTCTGCAATCTATGCTGCAGCATTAGTTATAAAATAGATAATGGTACTATTGTTAAAGAAACTAAAAAGTGGGTTAAACCTTTTTATTGCATGAGAAAATAGGTAATTTTTACTGAAAGTTTAGGAAACTGATTATAAAATTTTTAACTTCCTTTAAAATCTGGATAGCAGGCATCTATTTTCAATGAAAGTACTAAACCAGATGATCTCTGTGATCCTATCCAGTTTATAATTTCCTTCTTTTCTTTTTCTTTTTACAGCTGGACCTGCAGCACATGGAAGTTCCCGAGCTAGGGGTCAAATTTGAGCCGCAGTTGCAGGCCTACACCACAGCCACAGCAACACCAGATCCAAGCCGTATCTGCAACCTATGCGCAACTTGCATCAACACAAAATCCTTAACCCACTAAGTGAGGCCAGAGATCAAACCCTCATCATCATGGACACTATGCTGAATTCTTAATCTCTGAGTCACAAGGGCAACTCTTAATTTCTTTTAATAAGAGGCTATAAATGCCTAGGCTCAAAGAGACTAAAACATGGCATTCTCTACCATGTCCTCAAAATAATACTGACTGTGAATTTTACCCTTGGAGAGATCAGAACTCAAAGTTCAAGTCAGGAGCCCTGTACTAGGTGGAAAGAATTTTATAAAAATACCAGGAACTTAAAAACTATAAAACTCTTAGAAGAAAACACAAGGGGAAATCTTCATGACATCAGATCTGGTCATATTTACTGAAAACCAAAAACATAATCAATAAAAGAAAAAAACTGACAAATTGAACTTCAGCAAAACTAAAAAAACTTTTGTGCATCAAAGAATACTATGAAGAGAGTGAAAAGAGAACACACAGAATGGAAGAAAATACTTGTAAAGCATGTATCTGATACAGGATTAATAAGCAGAATAATGCCTACAACTTAACAACAGCAATAAAAAAAAACTCTAATTCAAAAATGGACAAAAGACTTGAGTGGACAGATCTCTGTAAAGATGTGCAAATGGACAATAAGCACATGAAAAGATGCTCAATATCTCTAGCCATGATGTAAATGTAAATCAAAATCATAAGGATATATCACTTTATACCCACTAGGATGGCTATTATACAAAGAACAGAAAATGACAAGGATGGGGAGAATTTGGGAACTCTTGTACATAATTATGTGAATCTAAAATGTACAGTTGCTGTGAAAAATAGCATGTTGGTTCCTCAGAAAGTTAAACACATTACTGTATGATCCTGCAATTCAGCTGCTAGATATGTACCCACAAGAACTGAAAGCAGGAGCTCAAACAGATTCTTATACATCAGTGTTCACTGCAGCATAAGTTACAATAGGCAAAAGGCAAAAACAATCCAAATGTCCATCAATAGAAGAATGGATAAATAAATGTGGTGTATACATGCAATGGATTACTATTCAGTCATTAAGAAGGATGACATATGTTACAACATGAACTAATCTAGAAAACATTATACTGTATGATTCCACTTATATGAGACACCCAGAAAGGGCAAGTACAGAGATAAAAGTAGTTACCAAAGGCTGTGGTAAGAGAAATGGAAGATACTGTTTTATGAGTACAGAGTTCCTATTTGGGATGATGAAAAGGTTCTGGAAATTGACAGTGATGACAGTTGCACAAAAATGTGAATATACTTAATGCTATTAAAATGTACACTTAGGAGTTCCGACTGTGGCTCAGCAGTAACTGTGGCTCAGCCTCAGCAGTATCCATGAGGACGCAGGTTTGATCCCTGGCCCTGCTCAGTGGGTTAAGGATCTAGCACTGCCATGAACCGTGTAGGTCACGGGCATAGCTCAGAGCTGGCACTGCTGAGGCTGGCAGCTATGGCTCCAATTCGACCCCTAGCCTGTAACTCCCATATGCTCCAAGTCAGCCATAAGAAGAAAAAAAATTAAAAATTAAAAAAATAAAATCTACACTTAAAAATGGTTAAGATGGTAAATTTTATATATTACATATATTTTACCATTAAAAAAACACTAAAAAAAATACTGGAAGCAAATAATACTATAACTTAAGGAGCAGTGTTTGGGGAGTTGACTGCTTTTCATTTTCCACATTTCACTAAATAGAGGCTTTATGCAATAACAGAGACTTCCTGGCACTGGGAGAAATATCTAAATTATACTTAACAGAAAATTTAAATTTAGTCCTGAAGGACCATAAATTTAATGTGGAATTAATTAAATGTATTTATTTACTAACTACAATACTCATTTTCATTAACAGAGTAATATTATTAACTGACTGAGCCTGTACCGATAAGAGCAGTATTTATATCACTTGTTTATGATTATCCTATGTACACACATAAAAATTGTAGGTATTAAGTACATGCTGGCACCCAATAAGACTAATACTTTAAGAGGAAAAATACAGAGCAGATATCTTCACTTACCTGCTATTTTGCCTAAAAAGATAGTCAAGCACCGTAAAAAGTCCTTTGAGCATTATTTGAGTTGAAGCACTAATAATAGGTATTTCTATTGCCTCCTCTTTACCATGAATTGATGAGACTTTTTCTTCTTTTTGAAGGATAGCAGATAAATGTCCCTACAAGAAATTACCCTATTAAGTATACTGAAGGGGAAGGAAAGAGGGGAAAAACAAACTTCTCAAAACTATAATAAAATCCAAATGAAATATACTTGAAATTTTAAACATTATTAATACATAAGTACTAATAACACGTTTTATTTATTTTTGTCTTTTTACCTTTTCTAGGGCCACACTTATGGCATATGGAGGTTCCCAGGCTAGGGGTCTAATCGGAGCTGTAGCGGCCGGCCTACGCCACAGCCACAGCAACATAGGATCCGAGCCGGGTCTGCAGCCTACACCACAGCTCGTGGTAATGCCGAATCCTTAACCCACTGAGCAAGGCCAGGGATCGAACCCACAACCTCATGGTTCCTAGTCGGATTCGTTAACCACTGAGCCATGGCGGCAACTCCTAATAATATGTTTTGAATTCCGATATAGTCCCAAATACTATTCAAAGACATTTAAATAGTAACACATTTAGTAAGTTTATTACTTTTTCAGACAATGAGGATTTTATTCAGTGCCCTTCGAAAGCAAACAACTAAATTAAAATCTACCAAATAGTTTTTAAGAAGCTTAAAAGACTTGATAGGCCACTTAAATGGTTGAATTATCTCTAGGGAGTACTCTGATGCTAAGAATAATATGACAATATGACAAGCAAAATTAAAAGAACTCAAAGCAAGAACACTGTAAATCAACTGTAACAGAAAAAATAAAAATCATTTAAAAAAATAAAATAAAGGTTACTGACATAAAAAAAAAGAGGCATTCCTGTTGTGGTGCAGCAGAAATGAATCCAACTAGTATCCATGGATGTGGGTTTGATCCCTGGCCTCGTTAAGTGGGTCGGGGATCCAGTGTCCCCTGAGCTGTGGTGTAGGTTGCAGACATGGCTCAGATCTCATGTTGCTGTGGCTGTGGTGTAGGCTGGCAGCTGTAGCTCCGATTTGACCCCTAGCCTGGGAACTTCCATATGATTCAGGTGCAGCCCTGAAAACTAAAAAAAAAAAAAAAAACATGCTAAATACAAAGTGTATGCTAACCTAACTCATTAGTTTTTACGTGGCTCATAAGTTTTAATACAAATGGAAGAGTAGACAAAATAATGAGAAAACAGGAAAGTATGTTTTCCCACATTGTTAAAGAGAGAAAACCCTGAATACTAAAGCAATAAGAGATACTGGTGGAAAATCTTATATTTGACAATAAAATATGTGTTCAATGAAAATAAAACAGAGAAATAGTTAAGACATAAATTTCAATATCCAGTTATGTTGTGAAATGACACGTCTACTATAAAACTAAAATTAATCTCCACTGAATAAAACATTGAAGGATACAAACAGGTTTTTCAAAAAGAAACAAAAAAAGAGAAAGACAACATGAACTAGGAAAAATATTCAGTACTACAAATTACTAACGAAAAACAAGTATTAAATTGTTCTTTTTAAAAAATCAAGTCCCCTGAGAAGTACTTTACATGATGGCTACTATTCCTCTCCAACAATGGCAGAAAACTGTCGGTTTACATGATGGCTACTATTCCTCTTCAACAATGGCAGAAAATTGTCAATTTCCATAAAACTAGAATTTCTGAACTACTGATGGTAAGGTACTGTACTGAAAGCAGAATGTGAGGGAGTTCCCTAGTGGCCTAGTGGTTAAGGATCTGGCGTTACCACTGCTGTGGCTCAGGTTTGAACTTCTGTACGCCATGGGTGTGGCAAAAATAAAAAAAACCTAGAAGGACTGAATAAAATTCTACATATTGAATCATGAGACAACACCAAGGCTATTTCTGGCTAGGTTACTAAACAATGACAGCTGGGTTTATAGATAAATAGAAAACTAGGCAAATGGGGAATCGCACACACACAGGTAATTATTTAACAGGAAACCTAAGATGGTATTACTATCATGAACTATGATAACATATATGCATGATGATATGTACACTGCATATTAATTATGCTGAAAGAATGGACAGTGAAGAAAGAGAAAGAAGGAGGAAAGAAAAGAAGAGAGAAAGGAAGGGACAAAGAGGAAAAAAGAGAGAGGGTGAGTGAGTGTGTGTAAAAGAGTTAAATCAATCTACTTAATAGGAAGTCAACAGAGAACATCTAAAATTGAAAACTCTAAAGTAGGAGACAGGTGGGGTTAAATATCAGAGGAAGCCCCTAAAAGGGTTTAAAGTGCCAATGAGAAGTGAAAATTGGGATTGAGGAGTGGAGCAAACGAATGCTTTTCTTGATAGTACTATTGTTTAAATTATGTAATGTTACTTTAATAATCACAATGATGAATTTCTTAGCTAACTAGGATCAAAGGAAATTTCCTTAACCTTATTTTAAAAATTACTAAAAATTCTACAGCATCTATGAAATGAAAAAAATACTGGCAAATCATATCTTCAATACATTATATCCAGAATATATAAAAAGAACTTAGTCAACAATAAAAGACAATCTAATTTCACAGTGGGCAAAGGATCTGAACACAGATTTCTCCAAAGGAGATATATAAGTGGACAATAAGCATTTGAAAAACTGCTTGACATTATCAGTCATTAGAGAAATGAAAACCAAATCATATTGAGATACTACTTCATTCCCCCTAGGAAGATTATAAGAAAAAAAGAGAAAATAATGTGTTGGTAAGGAAGTGGAAGAAATCAGAATCCTCATGCACTGTTGATAGGACTGTAAAATGGTACAGCCCTTTGATTTTTGCAGTTCTTCAAAAAGTTAAACAGGAGTTCACGTGGCTCAGAAGGTTAAGGATCCATCTCTGTCACTGCAGTGGCTCAGGTTGCTGCTGTGGTATGGATTCAATCCCTGGCCAGAGAACTAATGTATGTTGTGGGTTCAGCCAAAAAACCTGTTTTAAAACTTTAAACATGGTTACCATATGGACCCACAATTCTACTTCTAAGTATATACCCAAAAGAAATGAAAATATACATCCCACACAAAAATCTGTATATGAATGGTCATAGCTGCACTGGGGTGTTTTGTTTGTTTTTATTTTTTAGGAAGCTTTATTGAAGTATAATTGATTTACAATGTTGTGAAAATTTCTGCTTTACAACAAAGTGATTCAGTTATACATATACACACACCCATTCTCTTTTAGATTCTTTTCCCATCTAGGTTATCACAGAGTACTGAGTTGAGTTCCCTGTGCTATACTGCAGGTACCTGTTGACCTGTATTGTATTTCATAAACAACAGTGTGTTGCACTGTTCTTAATAGCCAAAAAGTAGAAGTAACAGAAAATGGATAAATAAAATATAATATATTCATAAAATATTATTTGGTAATAAAAAGGTATGAAGTATTGATACATGCTACAACATAGACGAACCTTAAAAACATTATGAAAGTGAAAGAAGGCGATCATAAAATACCATATATTGTGTTTCCATTTATATCAAATGTCCAGAATAGGTAGATCCACAGAAACAGAAAGTAGATTAGTGGTTTCCAGGATCTGAGGTAGTAGGAAATGGGATTGAGTGCTAATGGGTAAAAAATTTCCCTTTGAGGTGATGAAAATATTCTGAAATTAGATAGCAGTGACAGCTGCACAACTCTGTGACCACATGAAAAACCACTGAATTGTATACTTTGAAAGGGTAAATTTTATGACATGTGGATTATATCTCAATCAAACTGTTAAGAAAAAAATAAAATATACATATTGCTAAACAGTTTAATACTAGTAATACAGACCCTTTAAAGTAAGTAACAAGACGAGGTAGTAACAGACCACTGTAACAGATAATGTACCAAAAGTTTAAGCCAGCAAAGTAAGAAATAATTAAAATGTGAAGGAAGTGGAAAGAAAACAGTCATTACTCATAGATAAAATGGTTGTCTACATAGAAAATTTAATAAGCTATAGACAAACCTATGAGATAGTTCAACGAAATGGCTTATTTACAAGATAAATAAAATCAACAACCATTCTCATACACCAATAACAATTAGAAAATGCAATTTTTTAATTATACCATTTGAAAAAGCAGCAGAAACTTTAACTTATTCAGGAATAAATCTAATCAAAAGCACCTAAGACTTAAGGAGAAACGCTGTAGGGGGAGGGATAAATTAGAAATTTGGGATTAACATATACATACTACTATATGTATAATAACCAACAAGGACCTACTGTATAGCATAGGGAACTGTACTCAATTTTCTATAATAACCTATATGGGGAAAGAATCTGAAAAAGAATGAATATATGTATATACATAACTGAATCACTTTGCTGTACACCTGAAACTAACACAACATTATAAGCAGCTATACTTCAGTTAAAAAAATATACAGGGCAGGGAGTTCCTGTTGTGGCTCAGCAGTAAGGAACCTGACTAGTATCCATGAAGACTCGGGTTCGATCTCTGGCCTTGTTCAGTGAGTTGAGGATCTGGCATTGCTTTGAGCTGTGGTATAGGTCGCAGACGCAGCTCAGATTCTACATTGCTGTGGCTGTGCCTGGCAGCTGTAGCTCTGATTCAACCCCTAGCTTGGGAACTTCCATATGCTGTGAGTGCAGTCTTAAGAAGCAAAAAAAAAAAAAAATCAGGACAAATATTATAAGTACCATGTAATTGACATACATTTTTAATACTCAGATGCCCAGAATGCTAGTTCGTGTTAACAGCAGTTCTTAACATTCTTTGGTTCAAAAAGCTCTTTAAAACTATATGAGGAAAACTATGATAATAGAAATCAAAGAAGATCTAAATAAATGGAAAGATACTCCATGTTCATGGGTAGGAAGACTCAATATTGTTCAGATGTCATTATTCCCAGATTGACCTATAGATTCAATGCAATCCCAATAAAAATTCTACCCAGTTACTTTGTGGATACTGACAAGCTGATTCCAAAACTTACATGAAAAGACAAAAGACCCAGAATAGCCAACACAGTGATGAAGAACAAAAGCCAGAGGACAGACACTACTCAACTTCAAGACTTACTACAAAGGTACAGTAATCAAGACAGTGTGGTACTGATGAAGGAACAGACAACTGTATCAATGGAAAAGTGTAGAGAACCCAAAAATGGACCTACACAAATCTAATCAACTGATTTTTGACAAAGGAGTAAATACAATCCAATGGAGAAAGTGTGGTCTATTCAACAAATGGTGATAGATTAACTGGACATCTACATGTAAAGGAATGAATCTAGAGACATACCTTATACCTGTCACAAAAATTAACTCAAAATGGACCACAGATCTAAATGCAAAATGCAAAACTCCAAAACCTTTAGAAGAAAAGATAGGAGAAAATCTGGGTGACTGGATTTGGTGATGAGTTTTTAGATGCAACACCAAAAACAGGAACCTTCAAAGAAATAAATTTGAACTTTATTAAAACTAAAAACTTAGGCTCTGTGAAAGACTCCGTTAATAAAATGAAAAAACAAGCCACAGACTGTGAGAATGTATTTGCAAACACGTATCTTGGATGTGTAAAGGTCTCATATACAAAAGTCACAAAGAACTCTTAAAACTCAGCAATAAGCAAACAACCCAATTAAAAAATAGGCAAAATATGTGAAGAGATAGCTTGCCAAATAAAATACTCTGGGAAAATAAGCGTGTGAAAAGGTGCTCCACATCATATGTCATTACGGAAATGTATATTAAAACAACAAGATACTAAGACATACCTATCAGAATAAGTAACACTCAAAACACTTGACAACACCAAATGCTGGCAAGGGTGTGGAACAACAAGAACTCTCAAGCACTACTGGCTGGAATGTAAAATGGTATAGCCACTCTGGAAGACAGTTTAGCAGTTCCTTGCAAAGCTAAACAGTCTTACTATACTATTCAATAATTGTGTTCCTAAGTTATTTCCCCAAATGAGAGGAAAGTATATACATACAAAAACATGCACACAAATGTTTACAGCAGATTTATTCATAATTGCCCAAACTTGGAAACTACCAATATGTCCCTCAGTAGGTAAACAGAACTATGGTACGTAAAAGACATGGGCTATTAAGCAACAAAAAGGCATGGAGGAACCTTAAATATATATTGCTAAATGAAAGAAGACAGTCTGAAAAGACCACATACTATAGGATTACACCTATATGACATTCTGAAAAAAGGCAGAGGTCAGAAAACAAAAAAAACAGTGGTTGCCAAAGGTTCATCAGAGGAAACAAGGTGTGTTGAAGGGATGAATAAATGCAACGCAGATTTTTAAGGCAATGAAAGTAGTCTGTATGATATAACGGTAGATACATGACTTTGTTTTTATCAAAACACACAGAAGTGTACAACACAAAAAGTGAACGTAAAGGATAGACTTAGTTAAAAATAATGTAATAATATTGGTTCAGTTGTAATAAACGTACTACTATTGCAAGATATTTACCAAAAAGAGAATCTGTAGTATCTGTTGGGGGCAGTGGTTTATGAGAATTCTATCTTTCTGCTTAAATTTTCTATAAACCTAAAATAATTATTTTAAAAAGAAAAGTCAATTAATCTGAATAAGTGAGAACAAAAAGAGAAGAGAAAAACATTCTCATCTGCAATAAAAACAAAAACACTCGACAACAGTATGTCAGTCTCTATCCAGAAAAATGTACAGAAGTACACACTCACAAAATTTTGATCAGTGTCATAGCCCACCATGATCTCTATACACACAAGACTATAACCTCTAAGTTAAGGAGAATGACATATGAATTTCTGATCTTTTTATTTTCTAAATTTTTAACTTTTACAGTTGACAAAATTCATTTTCAACCTAAAAATACTTTTATTTTTTTGGCCACAGCATGCAGAGGCTTGATGTGGGATCTCAGTTCATAGGCCAAGGACTGAATCCTGGCCAGAAAGCACAAGCCCTAACACTAGACCACCTGGGAACTCCCAAAATTGATTTCTTTTGGATTTAAACAAAGCAACTAATTCCTTTAAGCATCATTTTCTTCAAACTAATAATGCTACTTTTTCATCCATAATTTATGCTATCATTTAAAGATGATCAAACAATAAAATTTTTAAACAATTAAATTTTTTTTAATCTCTGGATTAACTATTCACTATTAAATTATTTCTAATTCACTAAATGAATTCCACGGGTAGAAAAAAAAATTCCTACCTGCAAAATGGGAAAAGTAGCAGTGGTGATGCCCATTTTGTGTAAATTTAAGAGCATTTCGCTTCCACTCCATATTTTACAGGATGATTCATAATCTCTTTCCATAAGATGTTCAGAGTTTGCTTCTAACCAACTGTAATAAAACAAAACAATTCCATCAACCAGTGTCAACCTTAACTTCAACAGAACAAAAAGAAATGTGACACACCGATCTGCATTTCTTGAAGTTCTTAGCATAAAAATGTGGACCAAAACATCTTTTAAATAGCATGCATGTTTCATATCGCAAAGTAAACATACAGCTAAAAAGTAAGTTTTCATCCAGAAAAGATAAACACGCATGTGACTTCCCAACTGTGTTTTGTGGATTCACACTGCTTTACCTGACTGTCTCTCCAACTGACAGGCCTTAGGTGCTTATCCCAAATGCACATAAAAGGAAATACAAAAAAGCCTAATAAAGAAATAACAGTATTACATATTAACACAAAAAAGAGAATTACTAGAAAACATATAAATATATTAATCACACACACACACAACTGTATATTCAATGAGTGCTTAAATGTCTGTATTATGCCAGAAACTATACTGGGTAGTGGAAACACAGCAGTGAATGAAATAGGCAAGGTCCTTATTCTCATGGAAATTAGATTCTACTACAGGCAGACAAAAATAAACTTGGAAAAAATATATGAACAAGAAAAATCAGGTAGTGCTGGTGAATTAATGAAAATAAGTTGGGTTAATGTAATCTAATTGGTACTTCAATTTAAATGTCAAAGAAGCTCTCCCTGAAGGGACATTTATTCTAACAATTCAATACAAAAAGTGTTCGGTCATGGGAGGATCAGAAAAAGTAGGAGAAGACCTGGTGCAAAGATTCTGAGGTGATTTAACAAATTTTGCTTATTTAAAGACCTGAAGGAAAGCCAATGTAGTTGCAACACAATGGGCAAAAAGGAATAATGGCATGGGCCGTGTGAAGAGTGATAAGTAGGAATCGGATCAACTGAGACGGAATAAGAAGTTTGGATCCTATTCAGAGTGCAGTGGGAAGATTTTTTAATGGAGGATTTTAGATAAGAGAGAAAGAATCTATTTTAAGTGTTTCAAAGATGATTCCAGTTTATAAATCAGAATGGATTATAGAAGAACAGCAAGAAAGAAAGGAAAGATGCACTAGGAGGCTGTTACAATGTTCTAGTTGAGAAATGATTCTGGGATGACAGAATGAAATTGATGGGTTTGAGATATATTGCTTGGATGGCATTTATAAAACTTTTGATGAAATGAATGAGATGGGGCAGTAATCAAGGATGGAAAACACAGATTTTTTTTATTTGAGGAACTGGTTGGTACTATTAGCTTAGACACGGAAAACAGGGGCAGGTGAGGGAAGTCGGTAAAGGAGGGAAAGGAATTTTGCTTTGGAAAGTTGAAATTTATTATTTAAAGAGAGATATAAAGTACAGGTATATCTATACTATATAGAGAGATATAAAGTCTATGAAAATAGCATTCCAGGGAGAGGTTGAGATAGACACAGCATCAGGCCTCACCAGCACTGCTATAAGAGTTATGGTATGAAGGAAAGTATAGAACTAGAAAAGAAATTAGGTCTCAAGATCGAGCCCTGAGGCTCTTCAACATCTGGACAGCAAACAAAATAAGAACCATCAAAAGAAACTGAGAAAGCACAGACTGTTAGGTGGAAACTGGAAGAAGTCATAGAAGCTACCTAGGAAAAAAACACTCCTGTGTCTGCCCTACTCTCACCACTTCACTTCTAATGCCTTGGTCTCTACGTGTATGTGGGGTTTTTTCCCACAGCAAGCAGTTCTCTAAGACACCAGATGGGTTTCCTATAACTCAATTTGATTCTAACACCACCTGGAGTTATAGCACAGATCCCACAATTTAAGCACACAGTCTCAGAAGGCTGTCCTTCCCACTCCTAAACTCAGATGCCAGCTGTAGAAGTCCTGATCATCATCTGGGCTTCTGACCAAGCAGCTACCAATCAGAGGTTCCCATGACCCCCTCCTCAGGTTTGATCATTTACCAGAACAGCTTACAGAACTCAAGGAAACACATTTTTACTAGTTTTTCATATAATAAAGGATATAGATAAAGAGCTAGACAGAGAGATCCATAGCGTGAGGTCTGGAAGAGTCTTGAGCATGGAAGTTTCCGTCTTTGCGAAGGTGAAGTGCACCACCCTCCAAGTATACTCGGAATCCTGTATACTCGGAATCCTGTACTTTTGGTATTTTTATACCAAAAGTACAGTATACTTCATTACACAAGCATGATTGAACATTAACTCAATATCCAGCCTCACCTCTTCCCCGAGGGGAGGGGAGGCTGAAAGTTCTAAAACTTCAGAAAGTTCTAAACTTGGTGTAGTGTTTCTAGTGACCAGACCCATCCAGAAGCCCACGGGTATCGCATCATTAAAACAAAAGTCCTACCACCCATGAAATCCCAGGGGATTTAGAAGCTCCATCAGAGTTCTTCTTGCGGCTCAGCAGTTAACGAACCCCGCGCTAGCATCCATGTGGAAGCAAGTTCAATCCCTGGCCTCACTCAGTGGGTTAAGGATCCAGCGTTGCTGTGGTGTAGGTTACAGACTAGGCTCAGATCTGGCGTTGCTGTGGCTGTGGCACAGGTTGCAGCTACAACTCTGACTGGATGCCTAGTCTGGGAACTTCCATGTGCCGTGGATGCGGTCCTAAAAGACCAAAAAAAAAAAAAGGAAGCTCTGTCAAGAACTGGAGTGAAATTACAAAGGTGTTAGGAGCTCTGTGCCAAGAACTAGGGACAGAAACCAATATATATATTTTCTACTATTTTATAGAAGACAAAAACTTTTTATAGAGGTGATAATCAACATTATCTAACACTGTTGAGAAGCTAAGTAAATAACAGAAAAATAACTCCTGCATTTGGCAATCTATGGATCACTGGTGATTCTGATAAAAGTTTCAGCAGAACTATGCAGACAGCAATACTACTAGGATGGAGGAGGAAAGACAGGAAGTGAGGAAAGAGAATCAGCAACTATAGACAACTTTTGACAAATTATACTGTGAACAGAAATGACAAACTTCTACATGGTAAAAATACCACAAGGAAAAACACAAGCTATGGCAAAATGGAGGGAAAGGTGTTTGTAACTCTCATCATAAGCAAAGGCTTATTTACGAAGAGCATCTACAAATTGTTAAGAAAAAGAACCTAACAAGAACAAAAAAAGGACAGAAATGTCCATATAGAGTTGGAAGAAAAGGAAATATAAACTGCCCTTAAAAATGCTTAATCTCACTCATCTTAAGAGAAACGTAAACAAGAAGTACACTGAGATACCACTTTTCACTCATCAGGCTAGAAAAAAACTTTCAGATACGCTGGTAGGAATATAAATTAGTTGTTCCACTCATCTGTTGTGTAAATTTTAGAAATACCTATCAAAACTACCTGTAGATCTATGCTTTGACCCAAGAATCTCACTTCTAAAAATTTTGCTATAGATATGCTCTTAGTCATATGAAACGGTATATGTTCAAAGTTACACATTACAGCAGTGTAATCCAAAAGATTATAAACAACCTCTATATCAACTAATCAGAGCCTGGTTAAATAAATTACTGCATATCCATGCAATGGAATACTAGGCAACTATTTTTTTTTTAAACCCAAGAAAACTTTCCATTCTAAATCAACTACATTTTAATAAAATTAAATTAAAAAAACCTGAGAAAGCCTTCTAGGTCTTGATATGGAATCTAATATACGGCACAAATGAACCTGTCTACAGAACAGAAACAAACTCATGGACATGGAGAACAGTCTTGTGGTTGCCAATGGGGAGGTGGAGGAAGCGGGATGGACCGGGAGTCTGGGGTAGGTAGATGCAAAGTATTGCGTTTGGAGTGGATAAGCAACGGGAACTATATTTGTAAATCACAGGGAACTATGTCCAGTCACTTGTGATGGAACATGATAGAGGATAATGTGAAAAAAAGAATGTATACATATTTATGACTGGGCTACTTTGCTGTACAGCAGAAATTGGCAGAACATTGTAAATCAACTATAATGAAAAAAATTTTTTTTTTAAATCTCATGTTCAAAAGCAAAAAAAAAAAAAAAAAAAAAAATACGAGGACTCAGGTTCGATCCCTGGCCTTGCTCAGTGGATTAGGGATCCACTGTTGCTGTGAGCTGTGGTGTAGGTCGCAGACGCAGCTTGGATCCTGTGTTGCTGTGGCTGTGGTGCAGGTCAGCAGCTGCAGCACGATTCAGCCCCTAGCCTGGGAGTTTCCATATGCCGCAAGTGCGGCCCTAGAAAGAAAAGAAAAAAATCTCATGTTCAAGCATGTGGGTATATAACATTCAAATTAAAAAAAAAAAAAAATACTGTGAAGGGAACAGAAAAGTGCTGCAATAAATGGAATGGATATAGGTCATGGGAGGTTTTTTTCTCAGGAAAAGAGATTTTAGATCAACAATATAACATTGAATGAAATGGAAAATATTTAATGTAAATTTTAATAAAAATTACAATAATTACTAAAATTATTTTACAGGATTGAAATCTTTGGTTAAATGAAACTCATCAAACCAGAATCATACTCAAACTGTAGGATAAAGCAATATATTAAAGCCGTGATCCAGAATTTTTAAAATGTGTTCATTAAAACCACGTTTAGTTTATGTTCAGCCCAATATCCTACACACATTCTAAGGGACTATTAAATTATCCTGTTAAACTAGGAATAAGATTCACAATTATCATGGCGTTCCCTGGTGGCTCAACAGGTTAAGGATCCAGCATTGTCACTACTGCGGCTCATGCTGCTGCTGTGCTGCAGGTTCAATGCCTGGCCCAGGAACTCTGGCACGCCACAGTGTGGCCAAAAAAAAAAAAAAAAAGATTCATAATTATCAATTTTAAAAAGTCAAGTGTTCATTATATTCATTTAAACAAGATATAAGTTTGGACTAGCCTATCTTTAAGTTTAACTGGTAAGGTACAATTCATTTCCCAATAGCCCGGTCAAAGTTTACTAATTATAAATTGTTCTGGCATAATAAAACAGGTTTTTAATGCAAAAGCAGCAAAAATGACACAGAAAAACAAATGTTCTTACTTAATAAGGCTATAGCACACAGCTCGTATGGGTTCATGGTCTTTCTTCCTGATATTATTGATGACCATACTATCTAGTTCATCCCGAGCATACCGAAGCTGAACTTCCGTTATGCTATAACTTGCTGATTCCCGAGCACAATCCTCAATGTTATGGGCTTCATCTAAAATGACAACCTGTTCTTTCAGATTGATATCCATCTATAAGACAAAAGAGTTTTCCTGTAAAACATTCAGCAAAATGAATTTAACAGCAATAGATAAGATATTTCATTCACACTATAGGCCAATATCTCAAGTCTAACTATATGAACAATTGATGCTTGGTCTTAGAACTTTTAAAGCACTAGGCTAACCAAATCACAGCTCATTACAGAGTTTTCCATTTTTCACTTTCAAAATGCTTTGCAAACCTGTCAACCAAAATAATGTGTTAAGTGAACCAGGATCAAGGTTCAGCTGGCGATAGAAAGGGGTATAAAAATCCCACTATGAAGGAATCGCCAACATAATTTAAAAAGCAGAATAAAAAACCCTTTAAAATAACAACACAAGATTCAAAAGACTCTCAAAACACATTAATACAGTTTGTATCTGTTTCATTTCGGTCTTTACTGCAACCCTTGATTTCAAGAATTGCTCTTCCACAATTCCCATGTGCTGCTGGTAGGTCTGTCAACCTGTTAATCAAGGGACATCACTATTCTTGTAACATGGGCAGACTTAGAACCCAGGCTTGTCAATTAAATAATGTGTTCCATCCCTCTGTGGTCACAGTGAATGATTCAAGAATGGGTATAATAAGATCCAGGCTAGGCTGATCAGAGTAATTACGGATGACAAACATGAAATCACATTCTTTTTTCCAAATTACCTAGCTGGTAAAAAAGACAGCTGCTTATGGTTGTCTTTGGACTGGGAAGAACTTGCCTGATGATAAAGCCATCACAATAAAGAGTTAAAGTATTTTTTCATAAGCTCTGTTGAAGCTGGGTTTGTGTCAACTGCGACTGAAAGACTCCTAACACAAAATGTCACAAAGCAACTGCCAGTGAGTTATTCTGAAGAAAATAATAATATACAGAGGGTTGTAGATGGCTGAAAAAGAACCATGCAAGAATAGGAAATACACTGGGGATAAAAGATGAGTAGGATTTGGATTGGATAAGCAAAGAGAGAGTAGGGCAATTCAATACAAGTGGCATCAAAAGCAGAGATACAGGAGAGAACAAGGTACCCACAGGGGGCCTTAAGGTAATTTTTTGAAGGATCCAGTTTAGGAGTCTATAGCAGAGAAGGCTGAAAAGGCAGATTCAGGTCAGCCTACTGATCATCTTGGGAGCAAGCTTAAGAAATACAGACTTTATCGCATGAGCAGAGATATATAAGAAATTTTTTAAGCAGCCAAAAGACATTATAAAAGTAATATTAGGAAGACTGACCTGATACTGATATTATACAGTTGCTCAAAGGAAAGGGAGCTAGCTGATAGGTAACCAAATATGAGAAAGGATAAACATAATGCCTATTCATTTTGAAAACTTATGGAAACAGAAAGCTAATGAGAGTTGTACAGTCAGATCTAAAGAGAGGAATAACAATTGAATATGTCATGTTATTCTCTTTTTGTCATATAACAACTAGAGTGTCTCTATAAAAACCAGGCAAATAAACACAAATGCTGTACCCAAAGTTCACTTATTGGGGTTAAGGATCCGGCGTTGCCTTGAGCTGTGGTATAGTTTGCAGACTCGGCTCAGATTCCGTGTTGCTGTGGTTGTGGCATAGGCCAGCAGCTACAGCTCGGATTCAACCCCTGGCCCGGGAACCTCCATATGCAGTGGGTGCGGCCCTAAAAAGACAAACAAAACAAAAACAAAGTTCACTTATTCAAAGCTCACAAAGCATAATTTACATAGTATGCATATTCTCCTAATGTAAGTTATTCAAGGAGTTCCCGCAGTGGCGCAGCAGAAATGAATCTGACTAGGAACCATAAGGTCGAAGGTTCGATCCCTGGCCTCGCTCAGTGAGCTAAGGATTTGGCCTTGTGCTGTGGTGTAGGTCACAGATGTAGCTTGGATCCTGTGTTGCTGTGGCCGTGGCATACACTGGCAGCTGTGGCTCTGATTTGACCCCTAGCCTGGGAACCTCCAGATGCCGTAGTTGGGGCCCTAAAAAAAAAAAAAGGCAAAAGAATAAAAAATTAAAAAAAAGTTATTCAAAGCATGGTTTCTTTAGATAAATGTTTTAAAATAATTCTTTCTGATTAATCATAAAGTGACAGCTATAAATGAATCTCATATGGGGACAATTTTGCACCCTAGGGGATATTTGGCAATGTCTGGAGACATTTTTGATTGTGACAACTGTGAGGGTGATGCACCTCGTAGATGAAACCAGATGTGCTAATTAATATCCTACAATGCACAGGATAGCCCACCACAACGAATAAGTATCCAGCCCCAAATGTCATCACCATGAGGATTGAAAAAAACCTGTTATAATTCAACTTCAGTACTAGGTCCTTGAAAGACTGTTAAACATTAAATGACAATGTCTAAAATTCAGTTTTTAATACCCCCTAGAATATATTTTTAGTGCTCTGTTTATATACATTTACATAAACCAAATATAAAGCAAAGAATAAAGTAAAAGATAGTAAAATACGTGGCTTTTCGATTCATCACTTATATCCCAATAAGTAGGAAAAAAGTTCTTTTAACTTTGACATATCTACTCACACTTTCCCTTATTTGTGCATCGAGAAGATAGTTGTAGGGACAAAATATTATGTCAGCATCTTGCATTAGTTCTCGTGCTGTGTAATATGGACATGCCTTTAATTTTTTCCCCAAACTGATGAGTTCTTCTATATCCCAGGCCTTGCACATCCCTTGGAGAGTCTGTAATGTGTGCTGATCGCTAATTTTATGAACACCATGATAAAGATAGCAGGATTTTCCCTAAAAACAAATATGCACAGAGGAAATATGACTAATACTGGAATAGAAGAAATAAAACATGTTTAACTCAGAATTTTATAATCATCATTAAAGCCATGAGACCAAGATATAACAGAGAATACATCACATCTATAATATAACCATTTAAAAGAAGTATATTAGTTAACTCAGATAGAGCTCCAGATCGGTATAGCTGTATATACACCAAATTAACATGAGAAACATATTTTTTAAAATATGTTTGTTGTGGCTTTGTTCTGATTAAAACATTATTAAACAAAAACATTTCTGGAAGGATACCCAAGAGCAATGGTATCAACAGTTGCTTTCAAAAGATGAGAGCCAAGTGACCAGGAGACAGGACTGGGACAGATTTTTCTCTTACGGGCCCTTTTGTACCTTGGCAAGTTGACCCATGAGACAGTACTATTTAATCAAATATAAGTAAGTAAAAACAAAAGAAGGAAGAAAAGAAGAAGGAGGTATAGGAGGAAGGGAGGGATGTCCTAGATGAAAAAATAAAGAGTGTTTACTAGAAAATATTTGGAAAATACAAGGGTACCAAAAAAACCCTAAATTATCTAAAATCGCATCAAAGAATGTATTATTAACATTTTGACATATTTCATTTCATATTTCTTCTATACATATGTATATATGGGTGTATTTCTACAATGTGACCCAATATTAAAATAACGAGAACAAAGCAAATTTTCACCAGGCACTGAGGATTATTAACAATCTAGTCAGAATAAATATTTTTTATGAAATCGGGGTCACCTTTTTTCTCTTAGTCTATTTTATTAGAAACCCTTCTAATATTTCCTTACATCAGTATTTTTTCATTGTTGCCACTGAATTAATGTGCCACAGTTGATGAACCAGTTTATTATTGGACATTTAGACTGTTCTCAATCTTTGCTTTATAAATAATGCTGAAACGAACATTTCTATGCCCATTCCTAAGTATTTTCTCAGTACACATTTTTAGAAATGGCATTATGGGATCAAAGAGTAAAAATATTTTTAAGTTTCTTGAAAACCATACCACCAAATTATTCTCCAGAAAATGCATAGTATTTTACATGACCCCTTTCCTACACCTTTACCAATACTAATATTATCTTTTCTTATCTTTGCCTATTTTAAAGCAAAAAATGGAATCTTGTTTGGATTTGATTGTTTATACTTTATAGCAAGGTTTAACATTATATTGAACATTCTCACAAGTTTCAACAATAATTTGCATTTCTTCTTTCATATACTATCTATTAATGTCCTTTACCATTCTACTATTGGAAGTAAAAAAATTTTATTAGCATAATGCCAATCAAAAAATAAGATGTCTGATAAAATCCAGTCCTAGCAAAGGCATTACATATCCTCTTAAAAGATGTATAAAATTAGTAAAGTACAAACTCCTATTTCTATTAGATACACACAGAAATAGATACTTCTATTTCTATTAGATACACACAGGAAATTTGTCACTAACTACAAAATAAAATTTTTACCATTAATGTAACTATATATATATGTGTGTGTGTGTATACATACACACACACACACACACACACATATATAGCACTATTTAATAGCCCCCCCAATCGGAAATAAACCAAATGTCTACCAACAAGGGATACGTTAAATAAATTGTGGCAAATTCATACATATAGCCCTTAAAAAGTAAGTTAAATTTGTTTATGTGCTGATGTATTTAAGCTTTTAAAAGAATATGTTCACATACATTATAGAAAATATGTATTTTAAATGTTTTAGAAGAATACACATAGAACTTTACCATAGCTTCCTTAAAGGGTTAAGGGGACGGAAAGAGCTAGAAAGAAAGATCTCTTTTCATTTAATGCTTTTCTATAATTTTGAGTCTCTAACCATGGATATGTTACTTTTCTTTTTCAATTGTCATCTTTCCCTGTTTGCTATCCTCAACCAGTGAGGTGGTAATATATACATATCTATGTTAAAAAAGGGGTGTGTGTGTGTGTGTGTGTGTGTATGTGTGTGTGTGTGTGTATATATATATATATATAGTTTTTTTTTTTTTTTTTGGCTGCACCCACAGCATGTATTAGTTCCCAGGCCAGGGATCAAACCTGCACCACAGCAGTAACCTGAGCCACAGGGGTGACAACACCAGAGCCTAGGCCACCAGGGAACTCCTATGCATGTATTTTTATCTATCTAAAATGCAAATCTATGTTTTTAAAACATTCACCCATCATTACATACACAAAAGTATCCAGAAATGGCTTAGAAATGGAGTAAAACACAAAAAGGTCACGTCCTCTAAAAGAATGTCAGCAAAAAAATAAATTAACTAATTTAAAAACAAAAAGAATGTCTGCAACTCCAGGGACAAAACATGATCAGCTGAGGACTGCTAGTTCCCTTAAAGCTTTATATACAGCCATGTTCATGGAAACCACTTACTGGCCCTCCAAGTTACTAAAAACAAATAATTAGGAAGAAAAGCCTCACCTAACCTTTATTTGCTTCGTTTTTCCATTATTTTCACTTACTTTGTGTAATCTCTACTTATCTTTTTTATCCTTCATGTGGTAACAGCTCCCCCACACCATAACGCCATATTTTTTGGTTGCTTCTAGTGTAGTAAAAATAGTGATGGTTAGGAGGTAGAAAACTTGCTTCCTTTCTACTGGCTGTTTGACACTGGGCAAACTTCAGGGCACATTTTTCTCATGTGACTTAAGCATCAAAAGAGTAGATGAATTAGAAGTCTTTTAAGATTCCTCTGACCCACTGACTACCATTTCTAAGACTTCCTCTAGCTCTAAAATATTATGATTCTGGGGTCGAGGCAGGTGGGGAGGTGCCAAGCATCTTTCATACTGAATTGGACACAGATTGAGTTGAATAATATGACAGTCAACATTTCTTCATTGCAGGTAACTTTCATACTATTCTGAAAGCTTTTATTTGTATAAAATGATCATTAAGGTGCTGTCAAAGTTTATCATTATATACAATTATATCTCACCTTAACAAAAAAGACATTCTTCCATACCTAAAATAACTTCTTAGAATTATTTCTAGGACTAGTTACAATTACTTTTTCTTAACTGAAACAAAATTGAACTTTTAGCAGATAAATGCACTGCTTTTCCAGCATAGGAACATAAAAGAAACAGTGAACAAAAACACATGTGCCTTTGGATCAAGCCAAAAAATCAGAAAGTTTACACTTTAAGGGCACCTAGAATGACACTGCTGTGCAGGCTGATAGCAAAACCAGAAAAGCTCATCCATTTTAGCAATGTAATATAACCCTGAAGGAGTCTGTCAACTGAAGCGTTATCACACTCTAAACTCTTTTTCACTCAAACTGTCAGTTATCTATTTATCATTTCTCTTTGGTAATTCGGCCACTGTAAACATAGACACCTTCAGTGACTTTGTAATTGGCCCTCATTACAATACCAAATTACCCTGAGGGCTTTGGAACAAGAAAAAGAATGTTCCAAAGAATTGGCAGAATTAGGCCAAGACAAACAACCTCAGCAGATATCTTCAATTTTTATATTGCTAATATTAAAAAATAAAAGTTGTTTACTTTAAAATGGAAACTAAAGGCCAAAGAAAAATTCTGAATATTCACGTCTACTGGATTTTTATTTTTACATGATTCAAACTTAGGAGAGTAAAGGTTAATCAAAAAACATAACCAGCACTGCAGGATTCTAGAGGATTACATAAAATAAGAAATTTGCTTTCAATACACAATCTTAAATTTTAAAATTGTTTTTGCCAACAAGATAACAAATACATAGTAAATTACATAATAATTTTCTCAATAACAAGTAGTAAAAAAGATAATGACAACGCCATCAAGTCTTCCTGCACAGACCATTACAGCCAAAATGCAAATTTCAAGCATTTGAGGAATTTAGTAGATCAGTTAGCCTCTTATGGAAAGAAGTCTACTTAAGTATAAAATTTATGGGGTTTTATCATGAACAGCCTTTTCTCTATTTTATTATTTTTTAGCACTTGGATTTTTAATATTTTCATCTCTCTTTGAAGAGAACTTTTTAAAACATACAGAGTGATAAGATTTCACAGTTCCTCAGTTAGTTAAAGAGAACTTACATAGAAACAAATACCATCACAGAATTTTAACAATGGTTTTGATTCAATAATTCTGTACTCTCTTCCTGGCTCTGAACAAATCACAAAGTTTTTCCATTGAAGCCCCTTAGTACTTACACTTCATGTTCTCAGGTTTGACTATCTACTGAAGAATCTTTTGAATAACCCCAAATAAAGCCTGAATAAATTTCCATCTAATAAAAGAAAGCTCTAAGAAAGAAAAGCATAATACAAAATAATCTATTCATATTATATGGTAGGAAGTGATACATCAATTAAATGAAACTCTAGGGGCTACAGTTCTTAGCCTTTTGTATAGAACCAACTACACTTGACAAAATACTAGTGGAAGACAGAACAACTTTCAAAAAACATTAAAACATCACTGGTCATGTCATATACCATCAATTTATGATTCACTGATAATTTCTGGATATAATTCCCAGATTAATAACTTCAATTTTAGAGTAAACTAGTTATAAAACCAGTATATAGCCTACCAAACTAATACTGCCAAAATATTATTAAAAAATGGTATCTTTAGCAAGAAAGATTTCTCTATGTCCATGAGCCAAAATTCACAATGTTCTGCATTTCCCTGGAAAACTTCAAAACCATCAACAACTTACCTTTAGTTAATAATATAATTTTGAAAGAGAATCAGAATTACGAGACAGTATAGTCATTATATTTCTCAATAAATTTTGTTTTTATTTGCTCAGAGGGCCAATGTAAACCACCTTATTTTCAAGTATTCAAATATCTAAAATATATTAATTAGGTCTAGTTAGACTAAATCATGTAAATGTTTTTATCTCAAGTGACACTCATGTTTGACTGTTTTTGGTAGATTTAAAAGAAAGTAAGCAGGCATTTGACTAAAATGGAAATTAATTTTCAAGGAATTAAATAAACATTGCCAAGCTTTAGAGTCAAAACCATAATTTTAAAATTGAATAAAGATTACCTTATGGTTAAAAAAATGTTTTTTTAAATATCAACCCTAGCAACCAAGCTGATTTTCATAAGTTATTTGATTATCATTATAAATGTACATATAAAATGAACATATTAAAAATTCAGTAATTTTAATCTTTCCAGCCTAAATTTTTTCTCTAAAATAAATTAACTTTACTCACATTTTTTCCATCCAGTAATTCCATGCACTTTTCTTTTCTGTTGAAGTTACCTACTACTTCAGGATGGACACAAGTATGATCCCTGCTGGAGAGAATAGTCATTGGGACCCCTGAGTATGCTGTCCTCCGGAGCTCTCTAGTAATTTGAGCAATCTGCTTGTGTGTGCGTGTCCCAAAATATATTTTGGGTATCTTGGATTTCCCTCCATGATCCTTCTTAGTGGTATTTGAAGAATCTTGACTCTTTCCTTGTTTAGTAGAACAACAGCACCTAGAACAGTGCCCAGGGGGCTGTAACAAAGAAAAGATAACCAATATCTGGACTTCCATAAAAACTGCTATCAAACCTCTCTTGGAATCAAAACTATGAAGTAGTGAATCACAACTGACAAGGAGAGAAATTTCAAGATGTTAAATCATCTAAAACTTGCCATTAAAGAAAAAAACAACAAATTCAATTTCAAATTGATTCTCTTTCATTCTTAAAAGTTATAAATAAACTCTTTCCATATTTGCACTGTTTTCTGACATAACCATTCCAATTCTCAAATTTCAAATGTTCTAAGTATATTTTAATTCTCCTCTTTCACAAATTATAAAAATAAAACGAAATGGAGGGCAATTTTCATTTTTTCTTAGGCTTCAAGCAAACTTAAAATATTACACTTTAGAGCTGATAGTGCTAATTTTGTTCACAGCATAGTCCATTCAAACGTCCTATAGCACATCAATATTTTAAAAAGCATTCTAAATACAGCTTACAAAAAGAACATAAATATCAAGTTGAATCTAAAGCATCATTAAAAAATAAGAGAAAACTATACTCTAGCAAAGGTATGAAAATGAATGCAAATTATTTATATTTAATAATGAAGGCAGGTTGCTTGTGTGGAACAAGTATATCTGAAAGTCAATTACCTGTCATGGAATGTAAATACATCAGTAAAATTATCATTCAGGATAGCCTTTCCTGGACAATTTTACTCTTAATTCAGTTCCATAATTAAAACAGTTACACTAAATGTCTTCTTAAATATACCATATGGAACATCAGAAGTAGCCTAATATTTACCTAGTTCTTCTCTCCTGTCTCCAAACTCTCAAAAATAAAAACAGTTTAATGTTATATATTAGAATCCATGGGTTCTTAATAAATATTCCCTTCTCAGCCTTAACTACTTATACGAATGAGAGAGAATGAAGCCTCCTTTAAGAGAAAGACTATGACATGCTTAGTTTATAGGAATGGTCACTGATGAGGAAAAAAAGCTAAATACCCTAAAAGCTTAAGAGAATTTGTACTAGAGGGTTTTTGTTTAGTAGAACAAACATACCATTTAACTGAAGATTTTTTAAAAAATTATAACTGGTAAGATTAGCCTTCATAAACAAATGCTAAGTCATAGCATGTTACACCACAATACTGGGGATCAAGCTGTCTTTTAGCTTCAACTCGGTGAAAAAGCAAGTTCAAATTACTCCGAGTCTCACTCAACCTTGTCCGCCATTAAATATTACAATACATGATAGAATGGACGTCAATGTGACCCTCCTGGAGCTGTCACTCACTGGGATAAAAGGTTCACTGATGTGCCAAATAAACAGTCAGTCAAAGCAGATGAAGTTACAGCCATGCTGGAATTGTTACATTCCCCTCTCAGGTTGCTAGTAACAGCAGATTTCATTACAGAGTGCTGCCACATTAAATAGCCAGTTCCAAATATCCTGCCTTCTATATTGAATAATTACTTATTCACTGAAAGGATAAAGAGAAGAGTTATGAATGGAGCTCTTGTCAACAGCTAGGCAGGAAACAGCTGACATGTGGTTTATGTTACACTGGTTGCAATATCTAACAATTTATGGTCACATAGAAAATGGAATGCAAATTATATCATGATATTTCTGACTGAAGTCCTTTTCGGCCTTTGGACTGATCATATTAATTAATTAACTCAGTAAAAGAATGAAGGTTACTCTAGGTGGCAGAATTATTTACTTTTTTCACACTTTTAATCTTTTCAATTATATCTTTTCCTTATGATACAGTTAAATTCATTCTGAATACTAAGATGCTACATATAGTCCAATGCATTGTTATACATTATATGGATATATTATATACAAGATTAAAGTAATCCAATAAAATGGTCTTTTCTCAAGGCCCAGAAAATCTACTTTTCAATTTGACACTTTTTAACGTGAATTCCATGTAAAGCTTTATCACCTACTCCTTTTATTTTAATTCCACTAGTTTTCTTAACAAAAAAGTCAAAAGCTACAGGAAATATAGAATAAGTCAACCACTACCATAAATAAGTCGCAGATCTTCCTACATATAAACATATCTTCCATATTTTCTTCCAAATAAAAGGGATGCTATTAAGCAGTCTTAAAACTTGCTGCTTTGTAATCAAATGTTTTAATTTTTAGAAGGTGTATTTGCACTAATAATTTTAAAAAGGGATCTGCTTATCTTAAAACCTTATGCTGGTTAGTCACCGTACTAACAAAAACCAAAGATCAAGAACTTGTTTCAAAAACTCTTTCCCACTAGAGCAGCTTTATTTAGGTAGCTTAAATTTGTTTTTCACTCCATAACTGAGACAACTATAAACCATGGCTAATTTTATATTTAAAATGTTTTTTGTTTGTTAAGTCAAAGTATTCTGAAGTAGTTATACCATCTATGAATTCAAGGGGGACTCCTTAAGAAGATGGTGGTGGTTGGACAAGTAGAATACACGATGGAAATTAAGAAAGTTGATTCTTGCAGTTCCCATCGTGGTACAGTGGTTAACAAATCTGACTAGGAACCATGAGGTTGCGGGTTTGATCCCTGGCCTTGCTCAGTGGGTTAATGATCCGGCGCTGCTGTGAGCTGTGGTGTAGGCCAGTAGCTCTAGCTCTGATTCAACCCCTAGCCTGGGAACCTACATATGCCGTGGGTGTGGCCCTTAAAAAAAAAAAAGAAAGAAAGTTGATTCTTATTTATTTGTGATATTAAAGAGGAATTATTCCTTCAGAAAATATCTTCTAATGAAGTTTCCATTTAAAGGATTTGGTATAATCATGTTTAAAGATGGAAAAAACTAAATGTGGCAATAGAAGAGATGTTTCAAAAAGACATTTATTTTGTAATAACAGAAAATTATTTGTACCAAAATCAGCAACTTTCAATTCTGTGAGAAAACTAGAGAAAGAATCCTGAAAACAGCAATTATAGGAAGTCATAATACCCTCCAATCCAAGAAAATGCTAACACTTTCTGGTCTCTCCCTGAAATCAAATAATAGATGAACAAAATTAAATATTTCTATACCTTTCATTATGTATTTCTCTTGCTAACAAATGATCAGGTTTATCTTTCATAGGGATGCTTTCCTTCAGTTTTTGCTCTGTAAATTTACAAAGATTGTATTAGGAAACTGGAGAGTAAATTAGAAAGTATTCTCTCATCTAAATATGGGAACATCAAGAAAGATAAAAACAGCTGTAATCTCTAAGACCTGTAAGTAGCTACAGAATGTATGGCAGAACCAAACCCTTTAAGAAATAGCTTCTGGAGTTCCCATCGTGGCGCAGTGGAAACGAATCTGACTAGGAACCATGAGGTTGCGGGTTCGATCCCTGGCCTCGCTCAGTGGGTTAAGGATCCGGCGTTGCCGTGAGCTGTGGTATAGGTCGCAGACACGGCTCAGATCTGGAGTTGCTGTGGCTCTGGCGTAGGCCAGCAGCAACAACTTTGATTAGACCCCTAGCCTGGGAACATCCATATGCTGCAGGTGCAGCTCTAAAAGGACAAAAAGACAAAAAAAAAAAAAGAAAGAAAGAAAGAAATGGCTTCTTTTCCTAAAGCTGAAACTGTCTTAAGTTCTTTTACTTCAACAAAAGGCAAGAAAACAACCCAAATAACAGTGAAAAAAAATCTATTCTCATCTAAACAGAAATACAAGAAATACATGTGGATGTGACAGCTATATTATTTCCACAAAAAGGAGTCAATTGTTTAAAAATACAAAATCTACAATAGCCAAAACTGTTCTTAGAAGGTCAGTAACCAAGGATTTTAGAAAAATTTCTTCATGTCTTAACAATTTTTGTCTATTCCCTCTCTTGTCATACTATATAGACATATACTGTATTGTTTTAAAAGATGAAGAAAGAATATTTGATCTTGAAAGGCCAATTTCTGAATCCTTGCCACTATTCACTATTATAGCAAAGCTATAATCAGAAATTTATGAAATTAAGACACTACATCAGCCTCTAAAGTTTCATAGCTTTCTCCAGTCTTACCCGACAACAACTAAATATGCTTAAAAATGGAAAACAATAAAGTAGTTAGAAACAATTACATTGCCAAAGAAGATATTTTGTGAATTCAAAATCAGGGGCACATTTAAAAAGAGTCTATGAATTCTGAAAGCAAGCATAAAAGGATATATTTAATATGAAAAATTCATACATAAAGATGTAGAGAGAGGAAAAGAGACCAAAAGAAGCTTATTTATATGAAATAAAGGGAAAACCAAGACCATGAAATAGTAACATACTTTTCCATACATGCATGTCTTGTCTTTCAACCACATTGCAAATTCCTTGAGGACAGAAACTATGTCTTACATTACTTTATATAACTTATTCATTGAGCATGGAGTTTTGCATTTCACTGTAACTTAAATTTTCAGTTCTTCACACGTCAAAAAATTACCTCAAAATAAAAAAAGTTAGTTTTTGGAGTTCCCGTCGTGGCTCAGTGGTTAACAAATCTGACTAGGAACCATGAGGTTGCAGGTTCAATCCCTGGCCTCGCTCAGTGGGTTAAGGATCTGGCGTTGCCGTGAGCTGTGGTGTAGGTTGCAGACGCGGCTCGGATCCCGCGTTGCTGTGGCTGTGGCGAAGGCCGGCGGCTACAGCTCCTGTTAGACCCCTAGCCTGGGAACCTCCATATGTCGCGGGTGCGGCCCTAGAAAAGGCAAAAAGATAAAAAAAAAAACTTAGTTTTTAAAAGAAAAAGTACAGGGCAATTCTTATTTTTCGAGAACAAAAATAAAAATCATCTTTTTATGCTAATATGTGAACTTTAGTTGTGAGTGACAAACATATAACTTAATAAGTATTAATAACTATAACTTATTAAGGCTGTCCCTGTGCTAAGCACTTTACATGTACTATCTCATTTATTCATTCAAGAAACATTAGAATTCCTGATATATCAAGTCAAGCAAAACACAATAACAAGGGTCACTTCATCCCACTGACAAAGAAGACTTCACCTTTTAAAGGCTCTACAAAGTGCCAACAATTTTTTTCTGTAAAGAGCCAGAGTTAGTACTCTAGGTTTTGTGGGCCAGAGTCTCTGTCCCCACATAGGAAAATATCTTTATGGTTCCTATACAGGGAAGGATTTCTCAAACAATACCAGAAAGCGCAAAAGACTGAAAACATAATCTCATTAAAATGTAAAATTTCAGAGTTCCCTGGTGGCTCAGCAGGTTAGGATCCAGCGCTGTCACTGCTGTGGCGCTGGTCTAATTCCTAACCCCCAAATTTCCTGGGGCTGGCAAAAAATAAAAAAGTAAAATTTCTATTCCAAAAGACACTCTCTTGGAGTTCCTGTTGTGCTACAATGGGATTGGTGGTGTCTCTGCAGCACTGGGACACAGGTTTGTCACGTGGCCTGGCAGAGTGGGTTAAGGATCCTGCATTGCCAAAGCTGTGGCATAGGTCTCAACTGCAGCTTGGATCTGACCACTGGCTCAGGAACTCCATATGCTGTGGGGCAGTTAAGAAAAGAAAAAAAGGGACACTCCCTTTAAAAGGAGGGGAGGAGGCAAAAGGAGGCACAGACTAGAGAAGATATTTCCACCGCATATAACCAACTGAGGATCCATATTCATAACATATAAAGAATTCCAACAAATTAATTTTAAAAAGACAAACCCAATAGGAGAGCAAGAACCCAAGAACAACAAAGTCACAGGAGAGTAAAGCGAAAAAGCCAATAAACATGTGAAAAGATGTGCAACCTAATGCTCAGTGTCATTACTAATTAGGAAAATGAAAATTAAAACCATAATTAGATTCTACTTCACATCCAACAGATTGGATGTTAGAAAGAATATAAAGCAACCCTTTCATACACTGCTGATCCAAGAACAAAGAGGCACATCCACTTTGGAGAACAATTGGTGATTTAGTGAAATCAAGGATACACAGACCCTTTGACCCAACATGACACTGCTAGGCATACATGCTAGAGAAACTCTTGCACATTAAGACCTACAATAGGAATATTCTTTGTAGCACTGTCTTAATAGTGAGGAAAATAAGCTAAATGTGTCAACAAAACTATGGATAAATAAATTGAGTTCTGTCAATCAATGGAATACAATATATAATCAAAAAATATGAACAGAGTTCCATTTATCAACATAAGTAAATATTTTTAAAAAAAGTGTTGAGCAGACTGAGTACGACGTAAATAAAATTTTACTCTCCCTATAAACTTTCAACTTGATGACAGGAATAAAATAAAAACTTCAAACAGAAAATTAGGAGTCCGGAGTGCCCACCATGGTTTAGCGGAAATGAATCTAACTAGCATCCACAAGGACGCAGGTTCAATCCTTAGCTTCACTCAGTGGGTTAAGGATCCAGTGTTGCCCTGAGCTGTGGTGTAGATTGCAGACGCGGCTCAGATCCTGCATTGCTATGGCTGGGCTGTGGTATAGTCCAGAAACTACAGCTCTGACTCAACCCCTAGCCTGAAAACCTCTATATGCTGCAGGTGTGGTCCTTAAAAAAAAAAGAGAGAGAGAGAGAAAAGAAAATCAGGAATCCTCCCACTATAATAGGTAATTTTTAGAGCTAAGGGCTATAAAAGACAATACGCCTCAAAAATGCTAAAAAGTACTTTAAAAGAAACCTAAAATAGAAAATACACTGGTTTCTCCTCAGCAACTTAATACTTAGCTGAATAACTTTCATCTTAATCCCTCCTGACCAAAAATTTTCAAACTACTTTATTTTATTTTTGCATTATTTTTTAGGGCCGCACCCGCAGCATATGGAGGTTTCCAGGCTAGGGGTCTAATCGGAGCTGTAGCTGCCAGCCTATGCCACAGCAACGCCAGATCCGAGCTGCGTCTGCAACCGACACCACAGCTCACGGCAACATCGGATCCTTAACGCACTGACCGAGGCCAGGGATGGAACCCGCAGCCTCATGGTTCCTAGTCAGATTCATTAACTGTTGTGCCACAACGGGAACTCTCAACCTACTTTATTAAGAAATAGGTTCTTAATTTAGGGTCCATGGAGAGGGTTTGAGATCACCCAGAAACTACAAACACAATGTTGTATGTATTTTCAGAGAGTGAGTCCATAACTTTCATCATGTGCTCAAAGAAGATTATGACTTATTTGGGTGAGGGCTTTATTCCAGAATTTATGTCTGATTTTACAATGGAAATAAAATAGAAATAACATTTTCTTTTACAACCAACTTGGCCACTTGCATTAATTCTGCAAAGGAATAAACAAGCTGGTAGTCCAAAGAAGATAATTTCAGAAAGTTTCCTTATTGCTTGTAATTTCATTTCTCTTTTAATGTTTATTGATTTTTTAATATTAAGATAATTTAAAAAAACTTAGTTCACTGATGTTTATTTATAACTCCATTTGACAGATGAAAAATAAAATCAAAGGTTCTTCAAGTTGCTACAAAGTACCTGATAAATTTGGGAGAAGCTGGAATTCATAATCTTAAATCTTAAAACAGCTTTAATAGGATCATTTTAATCTACCATAACTTGACAAAAAAGCTAAATACTGCCCTTTTTAAATTTCAAAACATCAGACGCATAAAGATCTAGAGGTAAAAAGTCAATGAATATTGAATGATACTACAATCTTTGAGGCATAAAAAAGAGGGTTTACTGTTAATCTTTATCAACCATTTGCTGTTGTCCAGCCCCTCTAAACAGGTACTGAATGCCTGTTGTGCAAAATCTCACATAAGCACACACTCTAGTAAGATAGCAAAAGTGACATAACTATACCTTTTCAACTATTCTTTTTTAAAAATTCAAACAGTAGTACTCTACTGCCAGTTTCATGATTAAACTGCACAAAGCAGCTGTTTATCCACTCGCAGCAACCAGAAGGTGAACCTGATTCAATATTTATCACAGGCTTTCACAGATCACTGCTAACCAAGCAAACGTTTTAATTAAGCTGGAACTTGCTTCAAAGAGCTCATTCAAGATGTCAATCAGCAGGCAAGGGATCAGATACAGTGTCAGGTGAGAGTGTGTAATACAAATCCACAACTTTCTTCATCCCATCGCTGTAAATTAGCCTGCTCTAAAGTTCAGACTCTGATTGTAACAGACTGCCAGTCTCCTGGAATGTGTAACTGAAGTCACTCAAATTCTATTGTGAAGGTTGTAAGCAATATGTTAAACTGCAGTGGGCTAGCACATTAAGACAGATCCTTTTCACGGTTGTTTTTTGATACCATAAGTGTTTGTTACCCTACTCTCCACTTACTGTTTACTTTCTTGCCTAGTGTAAGTGGGAATTCTCCAACACAGTTGCCCCAGTTTCTGAAAAGTTTATATTACAGTAGAATTAATCAAGATTCTAGATTAGATTTATACCTAAAGTGGTATGATTTTTTAATCTAAATTTATACTAGAACAATTCTATAAGACTTCTCAGTTTAAGAACAATCATATCATAAAGATGACATGCCTGCTAGAAAGCAAAAAATTCTCCTGGTATAATGGCACTTTATACAGATGTAACAATAGCAATGAGTCTCAAAATGTTGTATTTAGTCACACCGACTAACTTCATGAGAAATACCTGATGTTTATAACAACAAAACAGAAAAGAAAAAAAAAAATCAAAGAAAGGAAAAGGGGAAAACAATGAGAGCTCTTCCTTAGAGAAGAATGTTAGCTAAAAATTGTCAACAGAACGATAAAACTTTAAAATCACCATTGTGCATCTCCTTCTAATAGCTGATTCCTGTAAGCTACCTAAATAGATGCTAAAATAATGGGGTGAAAAGTTGTTGGGAAACAAGATATTCACATAGTCTCCAAGTATTATCCCGCAGATTACTTATTAATTACAAAAGAAAAATGCGCTTTTATAACGGGGACCTGGTAGTCACCATTTTAACAAGTGGTCAAACTGAACATTAGCAGAAGTGAGACAAACTGGCATCACGGGCCTCTCGACATGACACCATAAGAAATATACTTATGTGCTCTCAACAAATCTACATGATTACGAAATCCAAACTAAAAAAGAATTTAGTGTACATGATAAAGATGTTATTTATGTTAGGCACCTTGTTAGACATGTGTTCAACTCTTCATTCTGAAAATAATTCATCAACTATAGCCTCTGCTGAAAAGGTGAACCTAGTGTAATCTTTCACAACACATGACCAAGTCTAAATGCACTCCTAGTCATAGTTAGACCAGCAAGATTCACTTTCCTAGGCATCTGTATTTGGAGCATTTAGACTGAGTGGATTAACGACATGGCACAGATGAGAACAATTCATAGACTTCAAGCCTTCCATTTTGAGAGGTCATGGCAGGGTCACATGAAAGAGGATAAATATCCAGGAAAAAAAAAACAATGTACAAAAAGCGAGAGAAGACAGAAGCTGCCTAAAAACTTTTGAGTTCCAGTAAAAGTAGTTGTATTTCCTCCTTGTCCTTTCCTTTTTTTCTTTGGCTTTTTAGGGCCGCACCCACAGCACATGGAGGTTCCCAGGCTAGGGAAGACTAATCGAAGCTACAGCTGCCAGCCTACACCTCAGCCACTGCAACGCCAGATCGGAACCACATCTATGACCTACACAGTGCACAGCAGTACCAGATCCTTAACCCACTGAGAGAGGCCAGGAATCGAACCCACAACCTCATGGTTCTTAGATTCGTTTCCGCTGCACCACTACGATGGGAACTCCGTGACCTGAGAATTTCTATATGCTGTGGGCACAGACAAAAAAAGAAAAAAGAGAAAAAAAAAGGGCAGGAGGTAAATAAAACAAATAGAGGAGGTAAAATAGCAAAACACTGATAACTGTTAAAGCTGAGTGATGGGCACAAGGGAGTTCATTACTCTGACCTCCCTCTGCTCTGTATATGAAATTTCCTCAATAAAAGATTTTTTAAATAAGGACAGTTTACAAATCCATTTTTATAAGAAAACACCAATGCTAAGCAAAAACTAGATAAACTCTCTCATCAGAAATATTGAGACAAATATCACTAATGAATATTGCCCAGGAGGCAAACATGGCAGAGCAGAAAGACCCTGAGCTCACCTCCTTTCATAAGCCAACCAAAATCACAATTACTGGCAGACAACCATTGATGAAAAAGACAAACCAATGAATATTAAAACAGTATAAGCTAAATGTAATAGCAAATAGGATTCTGGTACATGTACACAACACATACACACACACACCAAAAAAACCAAATAGCCAAGAACAAAAGGATAATTTAGTATTAGACAACTATCAATACAGAAGATAAAATATTAAAAGATAAAATGTGGATTTCCTGTTGCCGTGCAGCGGTTAACGAATCCGACTAGGAACCATGAGGTTGAGGGTTCGATCCCTGGCCTTGCTCAGTGGGTTAAGGATCTGGCATTGCTGTGAGCTGTGGTGTAGGTCACAGACATGGCTTGGATCCTGCGTTGCTGTGGCTGCGGTGTAGGCTGGCGGCTACAGCTTTGATTAGACCCCTAGCCTGGGAACCTCCACATGCTGCAGGTGCGGCCCTAAAATGACAAA